>JAQQAE010010318.1:0-14157 GCA_029823295.1 Pseudamia nigra
TCCATTTTTAAAACTCGTCTTAAAACCCATTTTTACTCCTTGGCTTTTGATCCGGCATGAGACATTGATTTTATTTGCTCTTATTGTTTTAGTGTATGGATTTTATATTATTTTTATTGCCTGATGTTTTAATTATGTGGCCTTTTGTTTTATGGTGTCAGTGAACTCTTAGTTGTTTTTTCTTGTTTTTATTTCTCAGAGTTATTGTTTATTTTTATGTGTTGGATCTTACTTGTCCCTGATGTACAGCACTTTGTTTCATCTATGGTTGTTTTAAAGTGCTTTATAAATAAAATTGATGGATTGACTGATTGATTAAGAAACTATGTAGAAGCTGTGGAATGTTCCAAACAGGTGTCATTTGAGAATTCCTCAACTTTCCAAGTGTTTTGTTGCTGTTTTGGTCCTGATGACATGTCCCAGCTCATCAGGACCAAGTTGCAGGTGTCAAATTCAAAACGACTGAATATTTATTATTTGCCGTTTGAACATTAAATATCTTATCTTTGTAGTGCATTCAGTTGAATATAGGTTGAAAAAGATGTGTATATGATTGTATTCTCTTTTTATGTACATTTTATTCAATATCCTACCCTCACTGGAATTGGGGTTTGTATAACCCAGCTGGTCTCTGAAGACGGTATTTACGATCTACTGAGCTGGTTTTTAGGCAGTTTTAAAAGCTGTTTTTGATACTGATTTTGATAAATTTTTGTTTGTTGAGAGTGACAGGTGTGTGAAAATCTTGCCTTGAGAACCTTAGGGACCAAAATGCCCTCCTCTCAAAAACATTATACAAATATTATTCTCCACTTTAAGGATTTAATTTCCCTAAATAATGCTAGACACCAAGCTGTCTATGTACCTCTGATTATAAAACCCTCTGTCTACAGGCCTCTAAGAGCTGTGTTTGCTGTAATAAATATTTCCCCAGAAGGTTACGTTGTGCAACTAATTCTTTACCAAACAATTTATCCATCTGTTTAGCGTCAATACAACAACCTCTCTGGCTTCCTCATAACTTCAGTGATGAAAGCTCCAAAAAAAATCATTCTGCACACCTACTGTTGTATATACGTTAGTTTAAAATCATAAATGGGTCCTTTTATGGTTTATTTTAATTCTGTACTAACCTACTTAACTCCTTGTTGGTGCTTAATGCAAACATGAGAGTGGCACTGATCTTCTAATGCAACATTCTACATGTAAGAGATTTAACCTGAAGGATTTTGGCTGGAATAGTGACAAGGTGAGGAATGAATGAATAACAACTTTCATGCTATGAGAGTCCACGTGCAGCTGGAAAAGCCAATATCCTCGGGGACTGTCTCACCTTTGTTGGGAAGTAGCGGCTGAACTTGAATTTCTTGAGTGAAACAGTCATGGAGTAGGTTCCAAAGAACAAGATGAAGGACAGGAGGGCCAGGTCGGGAACATACTTACAAGAGTTTCCCACCAGTAAGCCGCCATATTTCACACACTCCTTCTTACTGAGCTGACTCCAGTCCATGTCTGTCAAGTTGAACTGCACAGGAGGATGACGAGAAAGATGGAGGGAAGTAGGAAAAGAGGGGGTGTTAAGGGCATATGGGTAGGGAATAGAAAAAGGGCAGGGGAAAGAGGCACAGAAAAGAGAGAAAAGACAAGCGATAACAGAAGAAAAGAGAAAACAGAGCGACAAAGCAAAAGGAAACACCTATTTAAGGACTCCTCATCTTTAGGGGTCAATCTTTTGCTGAGTTCATATCAAGGGGCAACGACCAGGGCTGTTCAGTGAGGCCAATGCGGAAGTAACTTTAAGTTATAATACCACCGCATGGCCGCTGGGGACCTGATTGTCTGGCTCCAAGAAGCTTTTTTTTTTTCCATAGACACATTGGTCTTCTATCTGAAAATACTAAGTGAATAAATTTTTGTCATGGGTCATCGTGGTCTCAAACATTTTATTTGGATCCTCTAACAAGTAATGTGATGGTCCATCTTTAACTTTTTGCTCCATTATTAAGATATTACTGGAAATAATCCAACAAATCACTGCCATGCTGGGGTTTGATTGACATGTCACTATAGTAACAGCTCGCTAGTAAAGTTGGACCAATTAGGACCTTCATATCTTCTATTTATTCAATATGTTCATAGTTATACATGACATACACTCAACTGCAGCTGTGTGGCAAATCTGAGTCTGAAGTGTCTCCGTCTTCGGTCACTTACCAGTAGAGTCATGTTATCATCTGCGAGTGGAGCTGAAACATTCAAGCCCAACACAGATGCTGAAGAGCAAAAACATAGCAGAGACACAGAAGACGGTCAGTTTGTTTAATGTTTAAACTTTTAATATTGTAAACGTGAACCTACACAGTAGCTTATGCATACATACATATCAGAGTTGTACAAGGCTCATGTATCCACACTTACTTTGTCAGACAACATCCAACAATGAGGCAGAAACACAGAAGACACAAATTATCACAGAGTAAAAAACAAATGTATGCAACTTGTGTAGATGTGTTTCTGATTATTATCTCATTGTAGCACAAATTATTATAAGTGGTGGTGCATTGTGTTGTGGGTGGCAGCTGAAGGCAGGGGTCCTGGTGGACCAATCCTTGGTTGCAGAAGCTAGCTCTGGGGGTAAGGAATGTCACTTCTCTGGCAGGGAAGGAACCTGAGCCAGTGTGCGAGGTGGAGAGATACCGAATAGATATAGTCGGGCTCGCCTCGACACATGGCCTGGGCTCTGGAACCAGTGTCCTCGAGAGGGGTTGGACTCTCTTCCACTCTGGAATTGCCCACGGAGAGGCAACAAGTGGGTGTGGGTATACTTATTGCTCCCCTGCTCACTGCCTGTACATTGGGGTTCACCCAGGTGGATGAGACGGTAGCCTTCCTCCACCTTCAGGGTCCTGACTGTTGCTTGTGCCTATGCACCAAACAGGAGTTCAGAGTACCCACATTTTTTGGAGTCCTTAGAGGGGGTGCTGGAGAGCGCTCCTGATGGGGACTCCATTGTTCTGCTGGGAGACTTCAGTGCTCACGTGGGTAATGACAGTGAGACCTCTAGGGACATGATTTGGAAGAACGGTCCCCCTGATCTGAACCTGGGTGGTGCTTCATTATCGGACTTCTGTGCTCATCATGGACTGTCCATAACAAACACCATGTTCAGGCATAAGGGTGTCCATATGTGCACGTGGCACCAGGACAGCCTAGGCCACAGTTCTATGATTGACCTTGTGGTCATATCGTCGGAATTGCGGCCGCATGTCTTAGACACTCAGGTGAAGAGAGGGGCAGAACTGTCAACCAATCACCACCGGGAGGTGAGTTGGCTCCGGTGGTGGGTGAGTTTCCTGGTCAGACCTGGCGGACCCAAACGTACCACAAGGGTCTGCTGGGAACATCTGGCAGAGTCTCCTATCAGGAGGAGCTTCAATTCCCACCTTCAGCAGAGCTCCAGCAATGTATCGGGAGAGGCAGGGGACACTGAGTTCGAGTGGGCCTTGTTCTGTGCCTCCATTGTCAAGGCGGCTGATCAGAGCTGTGGCCGTAAGGTGGTCGGTGCCTGTCGTGGCAGCAACCCTCGTACCCGTTGGTGGACATCGGCGGTGAGGGATGCTGTCAAGCTGAAGAAGGAGTCCTATTGGGCTTTTATGGCCTGTGGGACTTTGAAGGCAGCTGATAGATACTGACAGGCCAAGCGGAACATGATTTCAGTGGTCACCAAGGCAAAAACCTGGGCATGGGAGGAGTTCGGGGAGGCCATGGAGAATGACTTGTAGATGGCCTCGAGGAAATTCTGCTCATCCATCTGGTGTCTCAGGAGGGGGAAGCAGTGCACAATTAACACTGTATACAGTGGAGACGGGGTGCTGCTGACATTGACTAGAGACATTGTGGGTTGGATACTTGTGGGGGAATACTTCGAGGACCTCCTAAATCCCACCAACATGCCTTCCTTTGAGGAAGCAGGGCCTGAGGACTCTGGAGTGGGCTCTATGGGGCTGAGGTCACTGAGGTGGTCAAAAAACTCCTCTGTGCCAAGGCCCCAGGGGTGGATGAGATCAGCCCGGCACGTCCCACTGGGAGGAGGCGCCAGGGAAGACTCAGGACATGCTGGATGGACTATGTCTCTCGGCTGGTCTGGGAATGCCTCAGGGTCCCCCCAGAAGAGCTGGATGAAGTAGCCAGGGAGAGAGAAGTCTGGGCTTCCCTGCTGTAGCTGCTGCCCCCGCGACCCGACCCCATGGAGAAATGGTATGGATGGATGGATGGATGGATATTTAGCCAATTGTGTTGATTTTGTTAATACGTATGTAATTGATTATTCTGCTCATTTTACTTACTTTGTTGATGTACTCTGTATAATGCAAATTTTTGTTTATTGCGTAGACCTCTTGGGTGTCTAAAAATGACTCCTACTCATTGAGCTATGAAAAAAACCCTACTCAAATACTTGTAACAGAGTAATTGTACTTAAGTATTACCCACCTCTGGTCATGGCTTGATGACCATTGGAAAATGTGGGTCTCAGAATGGCACCAGTTGAGTAACATTGTTCTAGGTGATGTAATTTTATGTAAAACTGAAAGTATTAATTTTTTAAATGTTGAAAGATTCCTTTAAGCAGGAATATTTCAACATTTCATTTACAGTAGTCTGGTCACATATTAAAGCATTAGATAAAACAGTGATTTGAGTTGCTGTTTTCTATGAGGAATCTTTAATTTGACACCAGTTAATAGGATAACATTTAGTACAATTAGCCATTCATAAAACCATTCATAAAACAGAAAATAGAAGCTAGAATTCCAAGACTCACCCTGGTCTGGAGCGACGCATTCACACTTGTACGAAGTGATGTAATCTGGCTTGAAACCACGGTTAATTGGGTAATATTGAAAGGATCCCACCTGTGGAACGCACCAACAGCATTTTTATTCCCTTTACATAGTTTCATACAGCACGTGAGTGTATTTGCTTTCTGGACATGGACAGGTATGTTTGTATGTGATTATGAGGGACTTCATCCACATCACATGACAGTACCCACCATCTTCTTAATGGCGTCGGAGATGAATATAAAGGAGATGAGGCTGGAGAATCCCTCTTCAGTGAAACGCGTCATATACTTGATGATGTAGCTGGCGTCGGACACAACCAGCACAAAACACTGGAGACATGAGTGAAGGCCAATCCACAGACGCAGTTCCATGTAGTCCACGCTGTTGCTTCTGTGAGGAAAAGCAACCAGTTCACAGCCTTTACAAAAGCTACCCTTAGTACAGGACCGGTACAACTTTGAGGAGGCTTCTGGAATGTACACAATTTCACTTCCAGTGAAGTTTGGACATTGTGTAAAGCACGAATAAAAACAGAATGCAATGATTTTCAAATGTCATAAACCTGTATTGTATTCCCAACAGAACATAGACAACATAAATGATTTCCAGTAGAGAATAATGCCTGTTTTTAATACAGTGCTGCATGTGGAATATCACAAGCATGTACTGTGAATCTTTTGATGATATATACTGTAGATGGTGGAATCTTCAAACTCTTCACAATTTTACATTGACAAACATTATTCTGAAATTGTTTGACAATTTTTAGATGCCGTTTGTGGCAGATTGTTGAACCTCTGCCCATCTTTACATGTGACAGGCTCTGCCTCTATAAAATGCTCCTTTTATATCCAGTCATGTTACTGACCTGTTACCAGTTAAACTCAAATGCTCCTCCAGTTGTTTTTGATTTGTGCCAATTACTTTTCTAGCCTTTTGTTGCCTTTGCTCCAACTCTTTTGAGATGTGTTGCTGCCATCAAATTCAAAAAGAGTTAATATTTTCCATGAAATTCTAAAATGTCTCTGTTTCACTGTCTGATATGTTGTTCATGTTCAATTGGGAATAAAATATGATTTTTATGAGATTTGCAAATTCTGTTTTTATTTACATTTTACACAGTGTCTCAACTTCACTTAAATTGGGATTGTAATATATCTGAAACATACTGTACTGCGACCACCTTTGTTACCTACGCATTTTCTGAAGTAAAACCTACTAAAACAGCGCTGCTTTGGATCAGGAGGTCAAGCTGACACCACTTACGTTACATAACATCTTTGTTCTGATTGGATAGGAGTCAGGCCTTCGGGGCAGACAGACAGAAAAGCGGTGTCCACCTCAGACAGCTACCTCTCCAGTTTGCGGCTGTTTCATTTTATGACGCACACTTTTACAGCCTCTGGAGATGCCCTACATAGTGCCATGCCTGGTCTTGTGACCTGGCCTCAGGGTGGCGTTCTGGGTATAAAAGTAGCTGAGTACATCTCTGCCTTTAAGCACTTGTATGTCTGTTTTACTGAGGTACACATGACTATTTCATTATGCATAGCTTTATGTAAATAAAGAATGTATCTGTTGTAATTCAAGCCTGAGTACTGCTTCTGCATCACTCCTCAAGATGCCTGATTCCAGAACATTTTACGACAATACTGTCCATTTTTAACCTAATCCTCACCAGCATACAATCGGGCAATGACAGACGCATGATTCAAGAGGGATTCTCACATTTGTACTGAATAATGGTAAATATAATAAACCAAACCAAAAGTAATTTTTCATTTTCCGGAAACAGCAGATACAGCATATATACAGGACTTGACTTTCTTTCTCAGCTCTTTTAAACACATGAAAATATGTATTGAATTATTATTGAGTATATTTTCTATTTGGAAAAAAAAATGCATTGCCATTATTAGTTAGAAAATCTAATGCAAATGTGTCAGCAGTGGCTGGTCTTCATCTTTTCCTGGCATTATAAAATGCATAAATAAAATTCAGATGTAACACTTGATCAATGCTGTGTCTCTAATTTACCACAAAAATCCAGTGTCTACATGAGCTCCATTTGATCTGGTGCGTCTTACTTGCTGAAGTCGTAAAGTAGCTTTTCAAAAATGAGGATGGGTCCGGTAGAACTGAGGATAATAAGAGGTTGTCCGCCAAATAAACAGAAGACAGTTCCTGCCAGAGCTGTGCCGAGGAAGCTCTCCATCACACCCTATGGAGAAGGAGGAGACATTTTATTCATGTCAGTGGTTACTAGAATGTTTCAGAGCAGGTTTAATGAAGTTTGGCTGTATTTTTTATTACCTGATAATTATCCGTCGCATCCCCTAGCAGACCTCCAAAGGTGATGGCGTTGGTGATGCAGCCCAGGTAGATGAAGAGCACGGCAGAGATGGACTGGATATGGAAGCCGTCGTAAATATCACTACAGTACCAAGGGATCTTCCTTTTTATGTCCAGCCATAATCCACCACAGAGCCTGATAAAAAAAAAGAGTTGAGCACACTGTTGATTTGAGTACACTGGCGATAACTAGACCACAGGCCCTCCCACACCTTCCAGTGAATTTCAGCTCCTCTCCCAGTTCATGCTGAGCTGGGATTTCCTCATCTTCTCCTCCAGCTGCTCCACCAGCTGATCCATTCATCTGACCCAGCTCATTCAGGTTCAGCACCGACTTCCTGTTGTGAATATACAATAATACTGTGTCATGTATCAGGAGTGTGGACACTAAAGGACCTATACTGTAAAAAAAAAAATCTATGTTTATTGGAGTTTGAGGTTTATATAAAGTATGTGACATAAGATAAAAGCTGGGTCATTCCATATATGTTCAACAAGTGGCTCCTGCACACCCTCATCCGATTCAGCTGAAACTGTTATCACAGTGTCTACAACACATTTAATGGACCCATACACAATTTTTCTTTGATTGGGCGAAAACTTTTTGTGTTATAGTCTTTTCAAGTAGACTGGGGTAGGTTAAAATTTGGGTCTTCAAATTTGTGTCATTTTTTCTGTCGTTTTCAACAGTTTTCGACTCTGCAAGTCAGTGCATGAGCTCGTGCACCTATGGATTCTATGCCACGTTGAGTGGCAGGTCGCCTGTCTAATCATTAACAGTGGACAGCTACAAACGATCACTACTTCCTAGTTTCCCAACATGATAGACTACGTCTTTAACAACTTGCCTCATTTCTGCAGATGGGACTTTCTTGGGGGGTTCAATGCGGATTTTAGGATCCCATTCCCCTGGAGGAAGAACGATGACCTCATCCAAAAACTCATCAACACCTGCAATTAGGTCTTCACGGTCCCTTGCTTTATATGCAACGTCACTGAACAGCTGGCAAAAAATGTTGAAATGAAATCAAACTGGAGCATATAATGCTTTGGATTAGCAATTCATCTGATGGCTTTTGTCACAAAAGAGTGAAAGAAAAATACAGCAAATTGTCAGAGCCTGCACTACGCTTACAACTACTTACTTTGTTCGACCATTGGCCCAAAACCAAAAAACACACACTAAACTGAACTTGATGATGTAAGTACTGTCCATCACTTACATCATCCACCATCAGTGTTGCGATAGCTCTGCCAATCTCATTGTAGGACTTGGTTTTGCCCGGAGGACCCAGTAGGATGAAGAGGAACCTACCAGAAAAACAGATCAATGTGCTGACAGACCCTGAAGACATTCACTAAATCTACACGGAGACACAGGCACCCACCTGGTTGGCACTGGGACCTCAGTGAGGCCTCCAAGAGTCGTAGCCTGAGACAAACGTACGAAGGAAACAAATGGTTTCTCCAGAAAATCCACCTCACCAATTAGGACATTGGACGCCTCAGCATCTCGAGGAATCTTCTTCATGAACTTGTTCTTCAGCTGCAAGAGGAAGAACATAGACACCTTTGAGGTACATGACTGACTATTGTGTGAAGCATGATGTACTGATTTTAAATGGTTCACACTGTAAAAAGTGTTAACTTGTTAGAATCAGAGTATTGTTACAAATTAAATATAAAATGACGTTATGTTGCAGTTGTTCAGGAGCACCCTTCCTCCCTTTAAACAATGAAGCACATGGCAGTGGGGTGGTGGGTACTTAGGTTAAAATCTCTGCATAATCGGTTAATGCTGCTTTCAGAGTCAATTAACAAATTGGTTCAACCATAAAAAACACATTTCTGTTTCACTTTGTAATTCGGAGATATATTCATGGTGCCACATACACAAAATACAACAACAGATAATTCATTGAGGCTACAGCTGAACTGTGAGTTTATACTGCACATTTCTTTCCGTAAGGACTGTATGTTCAGGAACAGAGAAGGCATGAGGTGCCACCCCAGACCCTGTGAGCAGCTCATTAAACCAGACTCAGGATCACGTGAGTCCTCCTTCCTTTCTCTCTTTTAAGTTTTTGGGACATTTATACCCACGTCCTTTCAACACTGACCACTGATTTCGTGCACATTCTTTGTTGCTGTGGCTTAGGCAAAGAGCGGCTAAAAGTGCTGACCATAAACAAGAATGTTCCCAGTTTGTGTCCTCATGTTATTATGTCCCTTCCCTCTGTGTCCTCATTATTTTTATCTGCTCTTCAGCTCTAAATAAACACAAAAAGGCCTCACTACACATCAAAGTACCACTGGTTAAGTTAGGTTAACAGCGAAACCCCATATTTAATGTTGTTTTGCACAGCAACTCAACTTTTCGGAAATGAGGATGTACTGTACATACTGTACTTGCCACCATCTTTTTGCCCTTTTTGCAACTCGGTAGTTGAATAAACTGAAGGCTCGGGTGCTTTCTGTTTTTGTTTGTACAGACAACAAAACACCAACTTTTACACATCTTTAGCTATTCGCTTTCTGAAAAAGGCTAAGAACTAGCAAGTATGCTAGCAATGAACGGATGAACAAATGACTAACTTTTGTAACTTTTGGTAATATATTTGTAAGTAGAGTCCAAATATACTGTATGGAATTTACCTGGGTGTGTATATATACAGTATATATAATTTTTTTTATTATATATCCTTTTTTTTGCTATAATTTACAGTTTGTTGATAATGTCCTTTGTTTTCTGTCCTGGTTACCAGTCTGATTCAGTTCAGAAGTCATCACATCACACAATCCAGCACACATACCTTCTATAAAGATGCATTTAAAGGAGACATATTGTGAAAAATATCTAACAGGTGTTGGGGTTCTGAATTTTAATGTGTCAAGGGTCTCACTCAAATGTAAAAAAAAACACATGCACATTAAAATGACTGTTCAATGCAAAGCTGAAAACCAAAACAATATGTGCATTGTAAAATGAAGCCGAAATTTAAAATTCATATTCTAGGGACACGTAAGAATTAAGTTAGCTTGTTAAAAGCGGTTTAATGTGTCTCCTTTATACATGTAGTGCACTAATATCAGCCACACGATAGGAAGATCAGGCTGTCTGCAGATGTGTCTGTGTTCAATTTTTATTTACAGAACTTGTGAAAAGCATTTAATGACATAATAATCAGATGATGATGATTACAAAAGGTCAAATATGTGGCCTGGTTCATTGGTCTATCTATCGTCACAGATATACTGTATGTTCAATGTTGGTTGTACAATTAATTAGCTAAAAAAACAGCAGTAAATGCAAATTACTGCACTGTAATATTTATATTTTTACTGTTTCTGAGCTTAATTTAAATAAGTGAACTGTAACCATTCTACACATTTCTAAGTACAAGCACATGCAGTTTCATGCAAACACATCCATGATCGCACACATGCACACACACACATAACTTAGTAAATTCCCACAGCTCAGAGGCTGTGTTGATTAGAAGGAAAAACTAGTTCTGATGAGTGCACTTTTCCTAAAACAAGGCTCAACTTTTTCCCAAATGCAAACACAGCAAAACACAAAAACAAGTGTAGGCATAATGCAAAGTTAGTGTGAATGTGTCACTTATGGCATCTGCAACTCTGAACAGAAGTAAACACTGTGATCTGGTATCGTGCTTTAGATCACTATTTCAGTTCTGTGCAAAGATCAGCATGTTTTAAGGACATATCAGACTCTACAAAAATGTCCAATTTTTCAGATCCTAACACTATGTACTAGTACTGTACCAGTAGTGGGGTACATGCATAGGCACATAAAGACAGCTGTAATAAAGAAAATAGTTACCTGGTCTGTGCTCGGTGTGTCTGAAATGTCATTCATGCTTCGGCTCTGAGTGTGATCTGTAAATAAACCACACACCAGTCCTGCTATGTAATACAAACACTGACTTGTGTCCCAGAGAAAGAGAATCCACCACAAGTGATCAAATGCTTGTCCAGCAAAATCAGATAAAGCCATCGGGTTACATCCAAAATGTGTGCTTGATATTTACCATCGCCATTTGTTTCCAGAGAGGATTATGCTGTAATTACTCATTTCTTTTTTTTTGTCTTCAAAGTGGATTTAGGAACACATATAATCAAACAGAAAGAATGCAAGCACATACCACCTACAGCCCCAAAATCCTCTCATAATCCCTTTCCTTCACACAAATCCCTAAAAGAAATCAGCGAAGGTACACACAATAGGACCACAATCTTTAAAGTAAACATATACATTGTGTCTATTCATTGTGTCTAGATACACACAAAGCTAAATCAAATGTTAAAATCATGCAGTAGCCAGAGGGTTAGCAGGGATCAGAGTGGATTAAAGACAGAGAATAAATAAGAAAAGTCTAAAAAGTTAAAGAGCAACTTGCAGGTTAATTCAATACTGGATTTATGCATGATGTTAAATGAACACGGCAAGGTACAAAACTGAACACAGTACTGAATTCTGTTTTATACCTTGAGCTTAGAATTTTGTTATATTTGTTTAAAATGACAACAAAGTTTACTTAATATATAAATATCCAAAACTATTTTCTTAAGCTACAAAGTGTAAATACAAAAATTCAGTGCAAAAAGTGTATTCAGCTGTACTCTGAAAAACTTTTTTAAAAAAACCTGAATGAAATGATGTTGCAAGAGGGAACATCAGAAGTCAGGAAGAAATATTGCTTCATGAGTAGTTCTGAGGACAGTCATTTATGACATAAGGCTTGCTTCATCAGGGTTATTTCTCTGTATCCTACACTGCTCTCAGTCTCCTTGATATAGCAGCTTGAAATGAAAGGGCAGTGATCTCCCACAACTGTAGAGTTTCCTATTTCAACCCCGCCCTCCCACCTCCACTGTTAAAATTAGCAATAGTATCCATATCTTTTGTGTGCGTGCTACAGGAAGTTAAATTTCTTACGCATGCTGGCTCAATAATTCCCTCTTCTAATGTCATGCCTCTTTCCCTGTCTTGGCTGCAAACTTCAAACCTCAGAAATGCCTCCACTTAAGTGTTTACACGCATTCAAAAGTATTTTAAAACCCACTTACTAGACCATTTGACTACAGTACATGTTACATATACCCTCATCAGCCACTTCATTAGGTACACATGTTCAATTGCTTGTTAACACAAATAACTAATGACTAATCACATCGCAGCACGGAATGTGGCATGGTTATTGGTGCCAGACAGGCTGGTCTCAGTATTTTGCAAACTGCTGATCTACTGGGATCAGAAAATATCCAGTTGTCTGCCTTGTTGATGCCACAGGAGAATGAGATAATAAAGTAACAGTGGATGGATGGATGGATGAATGGATGGCAACAGTAACTCAAATGACCACTCATTACAACCAATGCATGCAGAATACCATCTCTGAGCAACACATTGAAC
The DNA here is from genome assembly GCA_029823295.1 of Pseudamia nigra. Taxonomy (NCBI): domain Eukaryota; kingdom Metazoa; phylum Chordata; class Actinopteri; order Kurtiformes; family Apogonidae; genus Pseudamia; species Pseudamia nigra. The sequence continues at coordinate 12,637 of JAQQAE010010318.1, forward strand.
CTTCAGGGACTTGGGCTACACTGGGTGCCACGCCTGTCAACTAAGAACAGACCGAGGCTACAGTTCACATGGATTCAACAAAAACGGTCAAGAGGAGGCCGGAAAAAAGTTGCAGAGTCTGATGAGTCTCAATTTCTGCTGCGACATTCAGATGGCAGGGCCAGAATTTGGTATAAGCAACATGAAAACCCAGATCCATCCTGGCTTGTATGAATGGCTCAGACTGGTGGTGGTGGTGTACTGGTATGGGGAATATTTTTTTGGCACACTTTGTCCCCTTAGTAGCAACTGAGCATCATATAAACACCACAGCCTTAGCCCAAATTGCCTCAAACTGGCTTCTTGAACGTGACAATGAGCTCGCTGGACTCCAATGGGAGATTCGTGTCATGGATGCACATCTGTCAAATCAGCAGTACTTGTGTGATGCTATCAGGGCAATATGGACCAGAATCTCTGAGGAATGTTTCCAGCACCTTATTAAAACTATGTCATGAAGACTTAAGGCAGTTCTGAAGCCAAAAGGGGTCCAACCTGGTACTAGCAAGGTATACCTAATAAAGTGGCCAGTGAGTGTGCATGGTCATTAACCAGCAAGTTGCTCTTTAAGCAGAAAGCAGCAAGTAGTGAGCATGTAAACGTGCAATTGTGGCTCTAGACTGTAAAAATAATGCAGGCTTGAATGTGTGTGTTTGTTGTGTGCTTAGACTCACGCAGGCGGCCAAGGCTGCTTGACTGCCGAGAGCGTAGGTCTTCTGTGGAGTGATGGATCCCAGAAGCTGAACTAGTACTACGACTCAGATTAACCTGAGGACTACGGTCTGACAGAGCAGCCAGAAAGACAGCAGCAGCCGCAGACATGAAAATGTGATTTTATGAGGGAAGGTAAGACAGGTGGCGATCAGGGCAGAGAACAGAGGAAGCATTAGGATTTAGTTAGATGCTTAGATGACATTGAAGAACTTTGCACAGAAAATTGAGTTACAGAATTTTGGTGACTGATGATTTGGTAGCTGAAAATGTGAACACACTTACAGGTACACTTACTGGAAGGAGGATTGGAGGACTTTCCGATGTCTGCCAGCGAACGGTGGATCGGTTTCTTGGTCTGGTGACGATGTTTTCTGAGCAACACAAAGCTGATCTTCTCTTTTAGGTCTGGAGTGATGAGGCCATCAGCGATGTTCCGATCCACAATCTCATCTGGAGACAAAGTTCAAATTGACATATTACACTGCCTGGCCAAAAAATGTTGCCACCAAAAAAAGGGTCACACACTCTAATACAGTATTTTGTTGGATGCCTTTGGCTTTCATTACAACATGCATTCACTGTGGCATTGTTTCGATAAGCTTCTGTGATGTCCCAGGATTTATTTCCATCCAGTGTTGCATTAATTTTTCACCAAGATGTTGCACTGATAATGGTAGAGTCTGACCGCTGTGCAAAGCCTTCTCCAGCACATCCCAAAGATTCTCAATGGGGTTAAGATCTGGACTCTGTGGTGGCCAATCCATGTGT
>JAQQAE010010319.1:0-14156 GCA_029823295.1 Pseudamia nigra
TGGACCTTTTCAAACATACTGTATGCATGGCTGAGGCGAGAGGACGCGCTCCGAACTGAAGTGTGTGGAGGCAGAGCATCACCACCGGCAGCAGCGAGGAAGGAGAGGAGGAGGAGGAGGGAGGGAGGGAGCCGTAGTGAGCACAAGACAGATCTGGAAAGGAGGACAGAGAGCCAAGAGACTGAGAGGAGGAGAGACGTGGAAGCTCCTCTCCTGTGTGTTGTTGTTGTCGTCCGGGGAGGGGGGTCAGGATGAGCAGCCCGTGTTTGCTGCGTGCTGCCCCGATAAGCCAACCCCGGCTCAGAGGGGAGGTGAAGCTCAGCCTGAAGGCCGGCGCCAGGGAGAGCACGGCCGTCCGGAGCAGCGGCAGCAGGGACACCAGGGAGTCTTCAGGCCGGCCCTATGTGTTGGTGGAGAAGGAGGCGCCCTTGCGGGTCAGCGTGAGCACCGCCCGGAGCAGGAGCACCCCGCCAGTGCACCGGGCGCAGAGCAGGAGGGCAACGCGAGGAAGCAGCAGTAGTAAACACCCGGAACCAGAGCAGCACCCGGAGAGGAACGGCACCCTCCTCCACGTCCCGCTCTCTGCACTTTCCCCCCTCCCCTCTTCCTCCTCCTCGTCCTCCTCATGCACCCCGAGACGTCAGCGGCCCTCTCACCCACAGCCACCCCCCGCCGCCACTGCCCTCCTCACCACCTCCTCCTCTTCCTCCTCATCCAAGAGCATGAAACGGGCTCGCTGGCTGAGCTACAGCACCTCCAACATCAGCTTCAACTCCATCCGGGACGGACGCGTCCGGCAGCTGCTAGGTTGGGGAGCTGTGTGTGTGTGTGTGTGTGTGTGTGTGTGTGTGTGTGTGTGTGTGTGTGTGTGTATGTGCATCCATCTTGGTCGGCCATACCCCCTCCCCCCACCCTCTCACTTCCTTATTTTGTGTTTGTGGAGGTTGAGTCAGTTTAGTTTGTCGTGGCCCTTCTTATTATGTGTATTGGTAGTAATTTATTTATTTTGTGGTTCTGCCCAAATTGTTCACTGACTTGATCTTAAATAATTCATCAACCAACAAAAAATATCACAAAAAGAAACAAAATGAACAAAAATATTCATTGAAAGCAACAAAATGAGCAAAAATGTACAAAAATAATCACTATAAGGAACTAAATGAAAAAAAAAAGTAACAATGAACAAAAATAATCACCAGAAGGAACTAAATTAACAAAATGAGTAACAAAATGTATAAAAATATTCACTAAAATTACCTTTAATAAGAAACAAAATGAACAGGAAATTAACAAAATGGATTTAAAAAATTAAAACTGAATAACTTTTAGTTTTTTTGGCCAAGTTTTAAAATGTTTATTGTATTATCTTCCTTTATTTCATTTTTCCTTATTATTATTATTTTTGGTAATTTCTTTTATTTTGTTTATTTTATTCAACATTTAGCTCCTTTTAGGAAACATTTAGTTACTTTTTTGTTTATTTTAATCCTTTTTTGTTGATCATTTTGTGCATTATTCTATTGTTTTTTTAATCGTTTTTGGGGGATTATTTTGTTATTGTCATTATTTATTGTTATTTTTTGTAAACTTTTTTTCATCATTTTGTTTTCCATTAAATATTTCAGCTCTTTTTGGGATATATTAAGTTCCTAATTATTATTTTTCCTTTCTGGTTAATTTTTCTTTATTTTTGCTATTTTTGTCCAGTATTAAAATTTCTATTCAGTTATTTCATTCTTTATTTTTCTTTTCTCCATTGAATTGGTCATTTTTTTTTGTAAATTTTCTTAAATATTTTCCGCATTTTTTGAAAATGTTTGTTATAGAGTGTTACTATTAATATTATTTTTGAATTTCTTTATTTTTTTGGATTATTCAGTTTATTTTATTAAACATTTCGCTCATTTTGGGAGTCATGTTCTTTTTCTTCATTTTTGGGAGTTTTTTTGGGGGGATTGTTCTTCCTTCATGGTTCATTTTTTGATTTGTTAAGTATTGTCCATTTTGAAATATTTTTATTGGATTTTTCTTGAATTTGTACATTTTTGAATTATTTTTGAATGTTTTTTGCTCTATTTTGTTTAATTATTTTATTTCAATTTTTTGTTAATTTCTGTTCTTTTTTTCATAATTTATCAGACATTTTTACTCATTTTGGGTATTGTTCACTTTCTGACTTACTGTTCCTCATTTTTGTACATTTACTTGATTATTTTGTTAGTTTCTATTGATTTTCAGGATTATTTTTCTTTACACCTCTACATTTTCATCATTCCGGAGTTTATAAACATATCTACAGTATCTAAGCCACGAATAGATTGACTTACTGTTCATCGCTTCCTGTTCTCCACCTGGCCTTTACACACCACCGTCAGCTCACCAAGCAGGTCTCACGTATCGTTACGTTGACTGACATTTTAACGTGTCCTTACCGGTGTTATTCAGGATTTAAGAGCGCGGGGCGGCCATCACTGTGGATTTTTGCGAGTCCGTACTGTGCCGTCCAACTCCCTGATGACAGCAGTGCATTAGTGGGAGGAAGAAAATGGAGGAGACGGTGGAGGGAAACATGCTTTTCTCTCTGCCTCTGCTAGATTTCAAGTATTGACTGGTTTGAAAGACTGCAGAGGCAACTGATACGAGAAGCTGTAAACTTTGAAGCTGGCCCAAACGAGAGAGGCATTCCGAGCCAAGAGTATTGATCCGCTAACTGCATTTCATGGGGTTTTATTTACTTTTCTATTTAGACATTAGTGGGGAGATCTGGGCCTGATGACAGCAGAATTAAACAGGACAGAAGGAAAACAGTATAACGTCATTCTACTAAATGCAATCAGACAACAATGTGATGCATCTACGAGGTATGGATGCCAAAACAAGTGACTAATGCTGTAATACAATTTTAGTGAACATAAACATTTTACATTATCTGTCTCCTTCAATACAATAATAATAGTAATGGATTTATATAGCACTTTATCAACATACCCAAAGCGGCCAGACTGACGTGAATGTGGCTGCCAACGTGCACCAGCGGCCCCTCGTGAGGCCATGTAGGGTGAACGGTCTTACCTGGACGGATTTTAAACTCCTCTCCTTCTGCATCGACACGCCGCCGCATTCAGGTCTTCCACTGATCAAAGCAGTGTAGCAGGTCTTCTAACAGTTTCTCTGGACCTCTGTCACTCTTTTCTTAACTTGACACAGACTCTAAACGTGTCCTTTTGACACAGATTTGATCTCAAGAAAAACTCCCACAGTGCTCGATCAGGTGAATAGGGAGGGGGATCAAGCACTGGGATTTGTTTTTGGATCCGAAGCTGCTTCACCGAGGGCACAGTGTGCGGTGGAGCCAGGTCTGGGTCGAGAATGGATCCATATTCCACAGCTGTGTTCTCTTTCTTCAGACTCTTGAACGATTTGTTCAGTTTGATGTACATTTATGTCCAGAACATTCATAATCTTGAACATCCTCTCTGCCTTCACTAAATCTTTTGTTCCATTCAAACATTGTACATGATATTTATTTATTTATTTACTTAATTCTTTATTCAAACCAGAATTTAAAACAAAAGGAAAGAACAAAACAAATCAGACTTTTTGAAGTTCGAAAAGGGGGCAGGATGAAGTGAAGCATGTATTATTAATCGCTTGTGGGAAATCCGTCTTGCTGCCATGTTAATGGCGGACAGTGCATGGTTCTTGAGTGCAGGGGAAACCGGAGAACCTGAAGAAAACCTGTGCAGGCACGGGAGACACTGCACTGGGATTTGAACCCAGAACCTTCTTGTTACAAGGTGCATGTGCTTACCACTCTACCGACATGCAGTGTTCCTCATACACCTCAGTTGGTGAATGAAAAGATTCACCTGCTGATTTGCTCAATTTCACCAAAAATTTCGAGCTAACGTGTACTTTTAACCTAATCATTAGATTAGATTAAAAGTAAACACTTCAATCAGTTTCCGTCAGTGAACTAAAGGCGTCTCTTATTGTAAACTTACTGCAGTTATGTGTGAATAAACAACCTTTACTGTTGTAACGGTCAGTGTAACTGTGAACCATGTGGATTTAGCCTCATAAACACAGTCTCATAAAACTATATTGTAGAGGAAAGTATATCTGTGTTTGTCTGACGCCTCGTTTCTCCTCCCCGCGTTGACCGATCCCCTAACCCCCGCTGAAGTGTTCTTCACCTTCTCACGTTACAAGCCTCCAACCAATTTGGTCCAAATCAGAGCAGGTGTTCTTGTGTAATCCTTCTTCCAGACATGTACACAGACAAAAAACATCTTTTTCTGACATTTTGAACATTTGAGTTTCAGATGTTGAACAGTATCACCTGCTCTGCACATCCTGCAGTTCTTATGTCCTTAACACCATAGCGACAGTAGCAGTTGAAAGTTTGGACACACCTTCTCCATCACTGTTTTTTCTTCCATTTTATTATTTTCAACATTGTACATTAATACTGAAGACGTCCATGCCATCAAATGGTGTCCGAGGTAGTGTAAATTGGCAGATAAACTTCACCTGTGCAGCAGAGGTAGCTTTTGGGCTTCCTTTCGTGGGACGGCCCCCCCGAGAGACAGTTTCATCACAGCGTTTGATGGTTTTGGCGACTGCACTCGGAGAAACATTCACAAGTTCTTGGGATTTTTCATGACTGATGTTCAATTTTTAAAATAATGATGGACTGTCTGTTCTCTGCACTTAACGGTTTCTTGCCATAACACAGATTTGTACAGTAGTTGTAGTCGCACTAATAGGGCTATTGACTCTGCACCCACCCTTACCCTGCACAAGACAACTTATGGTCTGAAATGCATTAAGAAGGTGAGAAATGGCACGGATTAATGCTTGACAAGTCACATAGACCATTCCAGGTGACTACCTCATGCACAAAGCTGTCAAAGCTAAATGTTTCCACTCCAGATAGTCATTAGAGAATAAATCTCCCACGGATCCATAGTTTTGTTCAGTTTAACACAGTTCTCCTGCACAACTTTGGCAGAGGCTGAAGTTTGGATGTGGGTCTCCCTCAAATTGAGGTTTCTCGGTGTCATCGAAATCTTTTCACGTGAAGGAGAGGAGACTCAGCTGAATGTGTCGATACATCTTCCTTACTCAGATGCAGCAGAAACCGTGGGAAGCCAGTAACCCTTTTCGAAATTTAAACAGAATGTCTGCTCTGATTTGACATTTGGGTTAGTGAACAGCTGGATGGAACTTGTCACTTCAAACCTCATTGTTCAATTTCTGTAAGTCACTGGGTTTTTGGGGGGGTGGGGGGGTCACACTGTGCGAAAGAGGATGAATGCAGCTATAGTTGTAAGACAAGACTAATGAAATACTGTAATAATATTAATATGCGAGATAAGAAGCAGACAGATGAGAAGTGGCATCAGCAAGTGGAACTGATTGAAATGGCCGAGGACAGAGACACAGAGTTGTGGCAGGACACGATGGTCCACATCTGAGGATACGGTCCCTAGAGAGAAAAGACAATACTGTAGTAATGATAAAGAACGACAACGTGATCATTTCTCACCATTGCGAGAGTTGCTCGTGGTACTGGAATGGGGTGAAAGTTCTATGGGCTCTGTTGTCTTGGTGACACTGGACGCAGTGACTAAGTCTTAATAGTATAGTACTGTTGTGATTTCTGGAAACTGAGCTCAAATGCACGACTCGAAAGAGCAGACGGGGGTGTAGGAAAAAAGGCTTTTATTAAAATTCTGAGGATGGTAACAAAAATTCAAGTCCCCAACGCAGACAGATGACAGATGAACAGGTCCTCAGGCTGAGGTGGAGCACGCATGTGGTCTGGGTCTGGGAAGGATTTCCAAAGTTACTAGGCGATCCAGGAAAAAGCACAGAAATCACGGCGGTAACAACAAATCAAGGTTCAGGTCTTTTATCGTATGGGAAACTGTCGGCAAAGCGGCAAGTGGAGAACTGCCCAGAGGTTAAATCCGGCAGGCGTAGCAGGTGAGTGGCTGGTGGCAATCCGGAGCAGGTGTGTGCATGAGCAGAGATGGGTGGAGTCCGGGCACAGAATGGTCCCGAGAATGAAAACGCAGACAGATGGACATGACACAACAGGATTGGGGTGGGGTGGACAAAACACAAACAAGAGGAAATAGTATAGTATCTGAAGGGAGACTGTTTTGGTGGAAAGCATGTGGTTGTATTAAAATGACTAAATTCTTATAAAATAAAATGCCCCATGATTGTTTCCATTTTTATGCAGCAGAAAGGACTTGAACAACATGCAGACAGTGGAATGAAGGTGAATGTCAATAATCCTTGTCCTGTCAGAGTACATTCAGTGTGATTATGTGTTTTCTTATTAGAGCTCATGGTGCGATGAAGTCCTCTTGCAGCTTTTCCAAGTTAAACCTAGTGTGTGTTGGTTTTCACTGTGTAAATAAAGTGTCATATGTCGAGTTCTGTGCAAGTTTTAGCTCACCTTGGGTTTGTTTGTTATTTTAGCAGACAATGATGACCATACACATGGACTGCAGAACCAGAATACATAGGAAATACAGGAATAAACATTTCAGCTTCTCCACAATGAAGTGTTCAGTGTCACCTCAGTTTAAATATTTTTAACTGTTTGGATCAGAAAATATGAGATGTAGCTCATTTAGACCAGGTTTCGTTCAGCTGCACATGTCAAATGGGTTTTTACCTGTTAAAGCCATTTACTTCAGATTTTTTTGTGTTTGTACTGTGCACACTTTCTGTATTTTAATGTACGAGACTCCAAAACAACAATTTACACGTGGATATTTGCAACCACTGCTCCCATAACAATTTTAGCATCATGTTGATTCATTTTTGAGTTATTATATATTTGGCCACTGTGTCTCTTCTTACGGCCAGTTGCTGCTCTTTACAAAGTAAGAACATAAAAGCTGAAAAAGATGAGCACAAGGGTTTAACTTGCGAGGTTTTAGTTGGAAGTTGTCTGCAACAGTAGGGTTCTTCGTATGTGGCTGCATGAGCCTGTGCAGAGGTCAGACATAAAGTAGTGCTTTGCCCAGTGGCCCTATTTCACCTCGGGCGTCCTAGTCGAGTCCAAAGGAAGGACAGGAGAACTCGTCTGACTGCAGGAGATGCCGGAGAACCGTTTGGAATGACCCCTCCCCGTTAACTGTCTCAGGGTCTCCATTCTGGATCTTCTGTTTGGGTTTAGTCCCATAACCTTCTACCTTCCCAGGCCATAGACCGTTTGTATTAGTAGATAAAGTGACGGTTTCTGAACAGCTGTTTTCCTGGATGGCATTTTGCAGACAAAAATGGGATGTGACCATATTTGGACGAATGGCGGCAGAACGTAGTACGTATGTCAGGGGTCTTATGGGTATGCTAATGCTAACTGCTAGCTTACTGTCGCAGTAAAACGCACTAAGCATGACCAAACAAAGTCATATTATAGTGTTGTTAGTGTAAACACTGACCCACAAGTACAGTCAAGCGCCTGCCAAGTAAAACTATGCTCTGTTGAATAAATAGAAGGTATGAAGGTCCAACTCGGTCCGACTCCACTGGCGAGTAGAGTTACCATAGTCACCTGTCAATCAAACCCCAGCACGGCAATGATTTGTCGGATTCTTTGACGTAATATCTTAATAGTGGAGCAAAAAGTTAAAGATGGACCAGATCACTTATTGGAGGGTCCAGATAAAATGACCATGAGACCACGATGACTCTTATTCACTTAGTGTTTTCAGAGAGAAGTCCTGTGGACTCTATGGGGGCCAGGGCTGCTGGGAGCCCACTGAGCGATGCTCCTGCAGCCAGCCCACTGTCCCAGGATAACCCACATGGCAGTGATAATAGATGCAGGTAGTACCGTCTACTGTCATACCATAGTAGGAGCAGAAAAACACCTGACCTGACTCAACCACACCTGACCTCCTTTGTAGGTACGTACAGTATGATCATTATAAATGAAGATAAGCCAATAAACCCAAGGTAGCCTAAGACTTTGGCCAGTACTGAACATTAATCTGATGTTTAGCAGTATGGAGTCCATCTATCAACGACAATGAAAACATGTCTGTAGCCTGCAGAGGAGGCATTCCATCTAAAGTCCCAGACAGGGCTCTGCACCTCCGGGACAGGTAGCACCAGCACCAGGACCCACGCTGGGAGCTCCGGAACCTCTGGGACACATCCAGTAAGAGCTGAGTGTGGGAAAAGACGGATCAGGCTGCATACAGGGAAAATCCATCAGCATGAATAAGTCATGTGCATTCAAAGAGTGGATGAGAGATTACTAAGTAAAAGCATGTGAAACGGGAATGTTTAGTAAGGCTTGTTCTGATATGAGGAACACAAACTGGGAACACGGGGAACACTGGGACATGCTGCCTCATTCCAGACGGGAAAAAAACTGTGACAGCGAAGGAAAGAAGTTGGATATATGACTTCAAAAAATGTTTAATTTATAGAAAAGGATGAAGGAAACACGAATGTCCTTTTGTAAGATGTGACAGTTTGTGTTGCAGCAGCTGTATGTGTATCCAGACTTTAGACGCACCGCAAAGTGTTCAAACTTTTAAAGCTACTTCCCTATTTATGAAGTTTGCTTTTCTTTGTGAAAAACTAAACTTATCCATCAGTTACGTAATTACAAGAGTTTAAACAACAAGGGGGGAAGTGGCTGTGTACTTTTCTGTACGTCAGTGGAAGTTTTGTATTATTGAGTATTTTTCTGACTTTTTCCTTTTCACATTTTAACACATTCAACATCCAGAGATGACTTGTTACTTTAATGTTAATGTTAATTTTTAACGAAGCCAAGTCAAGCATTGATTCCGCATCCATCAGACTTCTGAATGAATGATCTGCCCATTTTTATATTTTATATTTACATTTTTATCCTTCTTAATTTTCAACATGGTGTATTTATGCCCTTGTTTTTAATTTTCTTTTAGTAGCCCCAGTGTACAGACATGCGACTAAGTATGTGAGATGTTGATTAAGTTTATAATGTGTGTGTTATCATTTGATGCGCATACAGATATCAAATTCCAATTGGATAAATAAAGTCATTTGTACCGACCTGAACTGACGAGAACTAAACTGAATTGAATTGAAATGGAACTGTGGGGAAATTACTTTTCAATCCTCCATTATTGTGTACGTTTACAACATAAAGACCGGGTTCACATAGAAAAAAATAATTCCGCCAAACACGACGAGCACAATAAATAAATAGAAACATTGAAACATGTCTTTTACGTTTGCACATGAGCACCGTTTATGATTCTGTTGGGTTTACTCTGTATAGTCATGAGGTCTCGGCCTCGAATTGTGAAGCGCCCAGAGATAATCGGCGATTATGATTGGCGCTATAGAAATAAAATTGAATTGAATATGATACTGAATCCTGTATATTAACATTGTATTGACTCAGTGCCATAATCCTGCCCTGCTGCCTCATGCTTCCTAAACGGTCAGGAGCATCAACGTACACCCCGTTTCCTCTCAAGGTCTTGTGATGCGAGACGATACCGGGGCAGCGTTTCGAGGATCTACTTTAGTCGTCCTCTTTCTTTCCCTCCCAAATAGTTCACACTGGGCAATACATTGATAATCATCAGCATTGTGACATTAAATAAAGATGAATTTTCCTCATATTCTGACATTTTTCTTTTGTTTTTGTCATGATCAGAGTTTGGTCACGTGGTTTGTTCCACAGATGAAGGTAAGGTTTCACAATCTGCATCGACGCCATCGTTGTCTGCTGCTGCATCCGCGACATTTCACCATGACAGTTTGAAAGTGTCTGAACCAAGTTATTTGACAGTTGCCGTGGTTATTGCCCACCGTGCGATCTCCATCCTGTCAGCTTTTGAGACAGATCTATGGGGGAGCGTTACCGCTCACTGCTGTTTGGTGTCTGCGATGGCGCAACCACCGTCGTTAAAGCCAGTTAAAAAGTGGATGAAAATTAATCAGATGAAGAAATATCCTAAAATCAGGAGAAGTGTTCTTTGTCTTTTTGTATCACGTAAATTTCTTTTGTTTTTTTTACATCTTTTTGTGGTTTTATATCATTTATATATCTTTTTTATATTGTTCCCATTATTTTTTTTTGTCTCTTTTACATTATACGTACTTTTTCATCTTTTATGTCTTGTGTGTCTTGCGAGCTGCACAGCCATGTCAGGAATCCCAGAGTGCACCCTGGTTTCACTCTCGACACTTCACACAACGGTTATGTACAAAGCCATCTGCACCTCCTGTTCCACCCGTTTTTGGTGCAATGGACTGAAGACGCTGAGGAGCAGAGGTCCGTGTGGTTGCTCGGAAACCCGCTCGATTCAGAGTCACGCAGCTTGGCAACAGCGCTCATAATAGCTGTTACTTTGTTTCTTGAAGTGCTCAGAAACTTTCAGTTACACATGCTTGCAAAGAAAAGCGATGCCACGACCTACGTAGCTAAACTCCTCCCCTTGACCCGGAAACTCCAAATAAGGCAAATAAAGTCATTTCAGGAAGAGGGCTCCCCACTTGTGATCCTCTTGTTTTCATCCTGGAATAATGACAGAATATTTTGAGTTATGATGGGTGCGCAGCTAAGTTGAGGTGTCCAAGATTAAAAGTGAATCACTGCAAAATGAGCATGACACGGCACTTTTCATTCCCTCATATGGTCCTGCACATGGCTGTGATTGTCTGTTTTACTGATGTCCATAAACTCCTCGTGTCTCACATCCACACCTGACATTGAGACGCGTCATTGCGAGCCTCTTTCTGACTTTTCAAGCTCATTTAGTGGCTTGACTTGCCGTTTTAATTCAAGACCAAATATCAAACTAATCTGACCAATATAAATTTTATTGTCAGAGCATTTTGAGCTGCAGCTCGGAACACATTTGTCACCGGGTTTTACTTCTGCGCCTCCTTTTAACGCTCCGCTCTGACATTCCAAATGGAGCGGTGGGTTATTCGCATGTCTTAATTGCCATTACTTTTTCATGATGTGATATTGTAGTAGGGCTGTGCGTGCTGTTGTTCTGCTGAGGGAAGCACAATGACGCATGATTTATTTACAGCACAGTGTGTTTTACATACAATAACCTGCTTTACTTTGCCGATGCTATAACGGAGCTGGAGGTTTTCACTTCTTCTTACTGGGTCACTTGCAGAGATACTGTATCTCGTTCTATTTTTCCCGGCCGGGTCTCTACAGACTAAACCTGAAAGTCAGTCTCAGTCACTCTGCGTTACTTTGTGTCTGATCAGTTTCGACCTTCCGAAGCCTGTCCGTCTTTTCTCCTTCACATCCCTGGTTTGCACTCGCTCCCGTCTCCTTCTTCCGAAACTTCACTCGGGTATCTTCAACCTTCACTTTTTTTTCCTTGACTCTCCCTCTGTTTTAGCTTGTTCTCCACCGCCTCAGGGCCTGAATCATTTATTACACCAGTCCTAAAGGATGCAGGCCTATTTGGGCTCGGGAATAAACAGGGCAGGCTGCAGCCGGCGTATACTAGTGGGGGAAACACGTGGTGCGAGATGGGACGACTGGGAAGAATTCTCATCGCCATTGGTTTGACCTGATAAACTTTACACTGTCTGTGTGTGTGTGTGTGTGTGTGTGTGAAAGAGAATATGTAGGATGCAGTAAAGGTTAACTGCTGTCCTAAAGCGTTGCCCTTTTCTCACATTTGCTCCAGATTCTTTGTAAAATATGTCACCTGGGCTAAATGCTGCATTCAAGAAGTAAAAGGTAAAGCATAAAAAGATGATACGTGCACATCAGTCTGGTTAAGACCACGGCAAATGACTTGTTTTCCTGACTGTTTACTAAGTTTACGTGAAAAGTCTAGTATGATGACTACGGCTAGGCAAAAGAACGACAAAGAAATTATAGAATTTTCATTTTTTTCTTGTAAAAATTTCCCTTGAATATCAGCAGCTAAGTATTTTCTGTTTCTGAGGTGTAAGAGGTGGACACATGGCTCCAGGTTTCTGGTTGGTCTGCTGATGTTGGTGTAAGCTCGCTGTTTACTGCTCCGGTAACTTGTGTGGTGGTCCGCCCCGCCGCCAGCATTCCAATGGCACCGCCCCGGTCGGGTTGCCTCGGTGGCAGCGTTTTCTCCAAAGCTCTGGTGACTTTTTATAGGGTTGGGCGTTTGCCAGAGGACTAGTCATTTGAGATTGGTTGCACAAAGGCATTGTGACAGTCACAATAATCACTTAACCGACTTACGGAACAGTCAAGGACTATATTGTAATAATTTCCCTGACCATAATGTATCGCCTCAGTAAAGATGTGCCTATTTTCATGCAAACCGAGTGCATGTTGTTCGTTGTACGGCAGCTCCTTCTGTTCCGCTTTTGTCTCCTGTGTCTGTGATTGACCAGGTGAAGTCAAATAACGTGGAAAAGCATTTCACGGACACTTCAGGTGATTTGTCTTTCCTTTTTCCACGCATGCGATGTAAAGTATGGCTTTGAAAACAGCTCAGTTTTTTTTAAATTGTTAAAAATGACAGTATTTTAAAAACATGGCATTTATATCAATGTCGGTAATTGCAAGAATTTCTAGGGCAACATAAAGGTTATTGTGACCGGCCTAGGTCACAAGGTCAGGTGTGAACCAATCCCACATGTTGGAGATTATCATAAAAACAACCATGTAAGTATTTGTACAACTAGTTTTTTTTAATTGAGAAAAGCTCTTCACAGATGTCTTTTTTTCTTCATTATTTACATGTTTCTGCTTGTTACTTTTTTCCACAGATAAATTAAAACTACAAGTAATCTACCAAAAATCACTTAAAAGCAGTAGTGATTTAACATCTAACCTGATACTTATCAATATCAGCTGACATTTAAATTAATTCAAATGTTTTGTGTAAAATGATATATATTCTAGGATATTTTGCATGTTTTTGATGAGAAAAAATTAAGATTTATACCATAGTGTGTCATCTTTGTAGAGTTGTTAAGGGAATATGTTCTTGGGCTCTTTATTCAGATACAACAAGCAAAAAGTAAGTAAAAAGAGCATTGTATAAAAATATTCACATAAACAGACCTGAATGGGTTCCATAGGCAAAGGTCTATATTTCATATGACCCGTATCCATGACAAAAATAGCACATTCTCCGTGGAAATGTTTGTTTCTAATGTTGTTTACATTTTTATGGCCAGTAAAACCAACACAAAACGACAAACCACAACAGATTTTAGCCCAGTCGTCCCACCGCTCTGCATCCCTATCGACAGTGTGTTCATAAACAGAATGAACACACCGGGTCATACTGGCATATGTTTCTCTCAAATTTGGGTGTATTTTTGCTTGCGAGTGGGCGGCTCATCTGCCTTGCATTGGGATGATTTAAATTGTGAGCGTGAGGATGGCGGGATGTGTCACCACGTGGGCAGCACTGCCAAGTCTGCTGCGTCTCGCTGCAGTGTCAGCCAGAGTTTTTCTACTAGTGCACTCCAGGAATTTAGCATAAATGCGCCTACACTTAATTGTGTTGAAAAGGTTCACGTCTTTTAAGGCATGTGATGGTGTAACGGGAGAGAAATCTGAATCGTCAAGTCATGGAGTTCAATGATCTAATGATGACTTCAGTGATGGAAACTATATTTACTTCGATTGCAGTATAAATTTGACATATTACATTATGTTTGAAATGAAAATACTGTATTATTTCCTCCGTTATATTAATAAATGTAGAGCAGTGAAGCCAGTGTGTAGGTATCTGTGGCTAAATGTAATGCAGCCCTGATTCTGTAACCTAGGGCTATAATCTGAGGGGTGTGGGAATTTCAAAGTCCAGGCAGTAAGAACAGCCAGGAAAAGTTTGTGTGTGTGGGTGTGTGGGGTTAAGCATTGGAATGGGTTGGGGGTCAACCTCAGGCAGTGTCCAAACGTTCAAAAATTCTAAATAATGTGCAAAGAAATGGTCATTTGACCATACAGGGCTCAGGGAGTGTGAGTGTTACTTGGATTTCAGGTTTGTTATATTGTATTATCCATGGGAGTGTGTACTGTAGGTACGCTGCCTGGCCAAAAAAAAGGTCACCACCTGGATTTAACTGAGCAAATAGGTCGGAGCCTCCCATTGGATAATTTCTACATGGGTGATTATGTTTCAGCTGGCAACAAGTGATATAAG
>JAQQAE010010321.1:0-14154 GCA_029823295.1 Pseudamia nigra
TTTACATGTATTCCTATGGAAAAAGTCACTTCGGATAACAACTGATTCGGATAAAGGCCGTGACGCCGGAACGGATTATCCTTGTTATCCGAGGCACCACTGTATATATATATATATATAGTATCTTTTAGAGAGAAGTTAAATGTATGACTAAAGAAGCAGGGCTTTTTGTAGCAGCATGTTGTGGCCACCATCAGGATTTGTAATATAATAGCCTTTCAGCATACGAAAATTTTTGTGGCCTAAGAGGAAACTTGTCATTTGCCTTCAATTAAAATCTACCCGGATAACAGATTTTGGCAAGGGCATTTCAAAGAAACCATTAACTGTTAAGATTCTTTCACTGTTCCTAAAGTCCATTGGGGACTAGTGCTCAGACTCACAACATTTAACCAGGTTATGTTTTGTTAACTTTTCCTCGGTGGCAGGAAACAGAGTCACATTTTCCATCTTTATGTACAATTAGAGATGAGAGAACTAAATTCTTTGAATTCTGCCCTTTTCTTCTTTTAATTTCTACCTCCTGCAACTTTAATGACAAAGTACTTTTAGAATATAATCACACAGAGTAAAGCAGTAATTCATGTTTTATAAATGATAGTCAATTTTAAAATGTTATCCAGTGCTTTGTTGAGACCATGTGAAGGTATGTTTGTGATATGTGCTGCAAATAATATTTTTGTGGGTCCTGAAATGTAATCCTTTTAGTGTGGAGCGCTGGTTGTGTGAAATTATGAATCATTTCAAAGTGGCTATCAAAGCTTTTTTTAGTCTGTGGTTAAAAGTCATGGAAACGGCTGAGAGGAAATCAAAACAAATGCCCTTTGCTGACAGCCCCAGATAGGGAATATGTGTGAGTATGAGAGGAAGATGGATGGAGAATGCAGAATATTCATCCTCTGTAAGCCATCAATAATGAGAATTTGCTGAAGCTATTTGCACATATCTGACACTGTGCTGTAGCAGGCAGAGTGAACCAACTGGCTGTTTATATTTATCCTCAGAGTTCTGTGCTGGTAAAAGCTGTGCTGGTCACTATCTGAGCTGTACGACTCTGGTCTGACACTAAATGCATCATTGCATGGACTGTGGAAGGTTGACACTGAAAATTTGTCCCTGTCAGAAGGAAGGAAGTGAAGGAAGTGAATTGTGAAAGGTTGCACTGCCTCCTTTGCTGACTGAGCATTCAGGACAAACCTGTAACATTAAGATTCAGTACAAAATGTACATAGAATATTTAAATCTGCCACAGCTATGGTTTGATTTAGTCCAAAAACATCTTGATTAGTATTAGAAAATTGGGGTAAAGACTAAAAGAGACTAAGAGAGTATCTAATCACCCCCAGTTAACAACGTCCCCTGGCTGGCATCGCATGGTTTAAAATACATTTATTCTTATAACATCAAAAGGTTACAAATATGAACATTTTAATAGACTTCAAAAATCAACTAATGTAGCTGTTTTTCTGGTTAAGTTCAACATGGATGTTATATAGTGAACTTATCCTTTTCTACTGACTTCCAGTGGTGTGTAACATACATAGAAACAGTACTCAAATAAAAGTACTGTTACTTCATAATTTAAATGACTCAAGTGGAAGTAGAAGTACTCATAAGAATAAGTACTTTAGAAAAAGTTTGTCATAGAAACTACTCAAGTTGTGAGTAACATAATGATGTGGCTTTTGTTATATTGATTTTTGTTCAGTTTTGTTGGTTATTTTGATCATATTTGTCAAATAGTTTTTTTCCTTCATTTTGTTAAGGATTTGTTGATTTCTTTTTCAATTTTTTGTTTTTTGTACAGCTTCATCAATGTACTGTACTACATTATTGTATCACTTTTTTCTTATTTTGATGTGTATTTTGTTGATTTTTATTGATTCTTATTGGTTATTTTTGATCATTTTTGTTAATACACCTGATTGTTTTGTTATTTTTTTGTTAGTTTTTTAGTCATTTTTGTTGGTTGCATTGTACATTTCTTATTTAATTGATTTTTGTCTTCATTTTTGAATGATTTGCTGTGCATTTTGTTCACTTAATTTATTTTGTTGGTCATTTTGTTAATTTGTGCTTATTTTGTTTCTGTTTTGTTTACTTACGTAATTATTTTGCTAATTTTTTGTGCTCGGTTAATGGATCTCCTTTTTTTGTTCCTTTACTCCTACTTATTGAAGTACATTTTTTCATCACATGTGTAACTGAGTGAAAGTGAAAAGTATCCTGTAAAACAACTACTCTCAGAAGTACATATTTTGGAAAATATTGCTTAAGCACATGTAACTGAGTAAATATACTTAGAACTACCTTAAGCTCTATTGACTTCTAACATATGGCTGAATCTGAATCATTAGTGGGAAATTATGAAACCTCATGCTTTAGCCATTCATTTCCTTAAGGTGCTTAGTGCTATAACTTTATTACCACACACATTAAAGCTGACTCTATCAGATTCTACGCCAAACCATTTGGCAGTTTTCTCTGTTGACCTTTCCAAGCCTCCATCATCTGTCTTGTAACCAGCAAAATAGTCCGAGCTTCGATTATTCAAGGAAATTTTAAAACCCAGGAGGGGGAGTAACACTAGCAAACATGCCCTTATTATATTTGATGTGAGTGAATTTGGCCATGGTTTATTGAAGCAGGTTTGTGACAGAAGCAGGAGCCAACGATTTGCTGAGCTAAAGTCTGGAGTCTGCCCTGAGTCCACAAATGACATCACCAATCAGATAATGGCCTGTACGGGCCACAACAAAATTATGTCCCTGTCATGGAGCTCGACTACGGATATAACCTCAATAAAAGGCTTGTCTAAGCTTTATTAAACTGCACTTATCTTCTACTTGAATGTCTGTTTTTACTCATGAGAGCCAAAGTTGATATAGAAACTCCTTTGGTCTCCTTTTTGTCTTTGGACACCAAAGAATACAAAACAGTTGAAGCATGTGCATTTCATGTAGTCAAGTAAAATCATAAGAACATGGTCTGCTCTGTATTTTCTGCCTTAAGAATCCTCATATAACCCCATAAACCTACTCTGAATACAGACACAAAGAAACTGCTCATCTGAAGTTCTGGAAACTGCAGCAGCAAGCATTAAATGATTTCATCTTTGGTGAGGTCATAGAGAAGATAGCTTCCTCAGTTGTATAAATATTTAAGTAGATGAACATTAATCCTGAGTCAGCGACTATTTTTGGAGTGGAACAATGCAGGACAGTACAAATTGATGAAGTGAGGAAGAAGAGACGCCTTTGTGATGATTTGATGTAGAAGTAGAGAGTAAACATGGCCTAACGAACAAGACGGTGAAGTGACCCCTAACCTCCCCTTACACGGTATCTGTAAGAGATCTAACAGAATAATCTGACATCTTCTCTCCTTCCCACAATTGATGTTGCACTGTGGGTAATCTATGCAAATATGTTTGTCGTGCCAGCAGTTTCCAGGCAGGACACGCTGTGAGTGTTTGAGGTGTTTGACAGTCAGAGGGTTTTGGAAGAGACGGGAGGCAACACAAGCGACACAGGGAGGCGATTAATACGTGTAAGAGGGACTGAGCAGGAGTTATTAATACAGGTCATGCAGTATTCGAGTCGCATCAGACACATGTCCCAAAATAGTAGTTTTCAAAAATTTTTTATTCATTGCCTTCATTGTCTCATTCACGTCTTATTTAGTGTTTTCTCTCGTTTAGTTGGTTGATTTATTGCTTGTTTTCTGATTTAATATTTTGCTCACAGGTATTCACATTAAATCAAAATTAAGAAAACAAGTTTATTCTTAAACATATTATACTGAAACAGCAAACAGTAAATATGCTGTTGTTGTTCTGGACACAATGCCATATGTTATTTTTGGATCCAGAACCAAAAAAGTAGTTTTCTGTCTTGTTCAGGTGTTTTTATGCATTTCACTCCTTATTGACTGACAATGTCCATCCATTTTCTACCCCTTAAACCTCGCAGGGGTCCAGAGGTGGAGGGGTGTGAGGGGGAGGGGGTGTTTGGGTGCTGGAGCCGATTTCAAGTAACTTAGGGCGAAGGCAGGGTACACCCAGGATGAGTTGCAAGTTCGTCGCAACCGACAGTGTTGTACTGTGTTTTGTACAGATTCAGTCTTTTGAGAGAAATCTGCTAGATATAAAATTGGATTTACAGTAATTGATAGATGACTTAAGCCAGGCTTCATTCAGCACACATTAGTATTGTTTCTTCTACTTCTTGTCACAGGAATCAACGTCACACTAAATATGAATTTTTGCCTGTTGAGCCATTTAGTTCTGATTTTTATGTGCTTATAGTGTGCATATATTTTCTGTATTTGTATTTAGAATGCTACAAAAACAAAATAACAAACTAAAGGAAGATATCTAGAAGTTCTACCCCAATAATGATACTGTATTAACATTATTCATTTGTTTTTGTGCACGGGTATAATCATAATAAATGTTATGTTCTGAGTCTGATGCCACACTTGATGTGTCTCAACACAATTAAGTCATATAATTCTGTTTACAGCTCAAAAAACATATTTAAGTGTTTAGTATCACTATAACTGTTCACTCTCAGTCTCCTCATCCTCACAGATTTTTCTATTAGCCTGCTTCCATGATCCTCGTGCCAGAAATCTCCTGCGGGGCATGCCATCAAACAAGAGCAGTAAAAATATGTAATTATGAGGGTTTTCTGACACCATATGGGGCTGCATAGTCTGCAGTGACACATAATCAAAGACATCATCTGCACCTCTTGTTTTAAGTGAAATGTTTTCTGATGACAAGACGAGCCTGTATTATCTCTGTAATAACATATCATGACAGTCATTATGTATATTTCCTCTGAGGAAAAGAGCAGATTTTTAAAATCTTCATGTCACATTTTGAGTCGCGTCAGAGAACCAACGAGCATCTGCTGCATTGTGTGAGTGACAACGTCTCCTAAACCACACAAATGAGGAGGAGGTGGGTTTGATGGTGCAGGTGATACGTGGTGATGGTGGACGAAATGTTGTGTTATGCAAGCCTTTGTGATACTGTGAGCGCTGTCCCTCTCAATAACAATGAAAGGCCTTCACAAAATGCTCTGGGTGGAGCTATTCTTAGTCCAACCGGAGAGACGAGCTACGATGTCCGAGAGCCGTGACGTCAGCGTGTTACATCTGATTTTCTTCACAGAAAAGTGTGTAAACAGTTTCATGATGATGACTGTGCACCATTCACTTATCTCAGTAAATGTATGTGGTGTGTGAGGAGAGCTAGGTGATAAATTGATGATTAACATTATCCTGATCAAATATGTTTTATTTATTGATGTTTAATGATGATCATGCATTGGGATTTATTTTGTCCGTATAATGACAATATCTCAGTCTCTGTTCATTGAATTAATCTGAATCTTTTTTGGCTTTTTTGCATCTTTTATGTCATTTTCATGTCTTTGCATTTTTTACATCATGTCTTTTTGTTTTTTGTTTTCCCCTTTTAAGTCTTTTTTTTCTTTTACACATTTTCCACATTGTTTTGTGTTTTTGTTTAGACTGTACATTGTTTTTGGTTTTTTGCTTCGTCTGTTTCCCTTTGGCTTTTTCCAATTCATGTTATTTTTATTTGTCTTTTTGTGTCTTTTACAGCATTTTTTTCTTCTTGTTGCATCTTTTACTAAAATGCAAAACAAGATTTAAAACCACAAATAATGATCTGTTTTTTAATTTTTTTACTTTGACCAAAATAATGATGTGATACTTATCATGATAATTATCATCAAACATTTCTGGCTGTATCACCCAGCTCTAGTTTAACATTCTTAAATCAAACTAAATCAAATAAACAATAATAAGACAGAAAAAAAAGTTTTGTCTTGTTGTGTCTTTATTGTCATATGCTTCTTTTTGTTGTTTTATTTTGTTTTTTTTTTTCCTTTTTTGCATCTCTTACATGATTTTCAACTCTCATCTTTTTGTCTCATATTGGTCTTATTGCATGTTTTTGTATCTTGTACATCTTTCAGATTGTCTTTTTTGTTGTTGCATCTTTCACTAATAATTTCAAACCACCAACAACGTCTTCAATTTTAACTCAGGGGAAGTCAAGGATAGGACTTTTGGTCATGTCACCTAGCTCAATGTTCAAATACTTCATTTGTAAATTAAGTGGTGGTGAAAGGTGAGACGGAGTCAGACGACAGCGACGCCTCCTTGTTCTGAGGATGATGGAGGATGAGGAAGGTCAGAGATGATGCTGCTGGAGGGATGTGAGTCTGTAGGAGGTGAACGAGCATCAGGGAGAGTGACGGGTCTCTCCATCTGCCATTATCCTCCCGCAGAACTAATTACACCGTGATGGACAGCAGACTAATCACGGCGGCCACTAGTGGCTTTAAATTAGCTGGCACGTAGTGTCGTGACTGTGTGATGGAGAGGGACGACCAGTCAAGGTGATCCAGAACAGGAATGTAGTGTCTCCTGAGGACCCGGACACCTCAGCTTTTTAAGTGAAAATTGACCCACAATTATAACATAGTCAATAAGCTTTAACCTTTAAATATACAAGATAATAAGATGCATACGAATGAAGAATGAACTTGCTGTATTATGCTTATTCAGATTTATACTGTATTATAACAAACAAAATAATAAAGAAAAGAACCAAATAATAAACAAATGAACAAAATCATAAAAGAACAAAATTATAAACAAATGAACGACATAATAAATGAACAAAAAAAACAAAGTCAACAAAATAACAACAAATGAACCAAAAAAATAAATTAACAAAATAATAAACAAATGAACAAAAAAATCAGCAAAATCAATTTAAAAATTGATAATATGATCAACACATCAGAAAAAATAATCAGTAATGTGTGTATAATAATGAAATGAACTACATAAAATAATGGACAAATTTGAATAACATAATCAACAAAATTAGCAAAAACAAAGTGGGTAATTATCAGGAAATTCAGCAAAACAATGAACAAAATGGTCAAAATCACCAGAACAATCAGCAAAATAATCAAGAAAATTAACAACAACAACAAAGTAGTCATGAAACTGGGAAAAAATGAACCAAATAATCGATAATTAACAAAAAGAACCAATTGATCAAGAAAGTCATGCAAAATGTACAAAATAACCAACAAAATTGTCAAAAATTAACAAAGTATCAAGAACATTGTCAACAAAATTACCTAGAATATTAACAAAAAGAACAAAATAATAAACAAAATGGGCAAAAATAAACCAAATAATTATGAAAAAGCAACAACAGAATAATCAACAAAATGGAAATAAAATCTGTAAGAAATGAAACAAAATTATTAAAATAATAACCAAAATGAACAAAATAAAGACAATCAAAAGAAGAATAACAAGTTCTAAAAAAAAACAGAAATATGTACAAAATAATTGACAAAATTGTGACAAAACACAAAATCAGTAAAATTGGCATAGATTGAACAAAACAAATCAAGAAAATTGACAAGTAGAACAAAATAATCAACAAAATGAACAAAATAATAAGCAAAATGTACAAAACTGACTCACACAATCAACAAAAATGAACAAAAACTAAAGTGAATCATTGAGAAAACAAAAAAAATTTGTGACATGATTAAAATGATCTTCGTTGTAAATCTGGGAGACACAGATCTGAGGAGTTTCCATCATTTAGCGTTGGACGACAAAGTGACCGAAGGACCATGTGAAATCTGCGCTGTCTCCTTCCTTATCGTCTGTACGATTCATATTGAGAATTCTAGTTGGTATCAGTTTTGTCTCTCTGTCCTCCCTCGCCCTCCATCTTCCTGTTCTTTTTTCTCTCTGGCGCTCCTCTTCCTCCCAGGCGTTGGCACTCTGTCTGCTAAATCAAAGCCAGTCTCTATGCAGGCTCTGTTTTTTGAGACATGATGCTTCAGGCGAACCAGTGGGGTTCCTGAGCATGTGTTAACCACTCCCACTCACCGCACCTCGCATTCAACATTCATGCAAAACAAACACACACACTCGCCCATATTTATATATTCACACTAGACAGCTGTCTAAGCCTGCACTGGGTTTCAAAAATAAGCACATTCACAAAGTAAACATATTTTTCTGTTCTACTCCTTTTAATTTTGTGGGTTTTGACTCATGCAGGAGTCGACTGTTTACAGCAAAATGAAAGATGACAGGCTATACACTGGAGCTTGTATTATATTATTTTGTTAGTTTCCATTCTTGCTGTGTGTTATTTTAGTCAGTTTTGTTCACTTTCTTGATTGTTTTGCTCGTTTTTGTTCATTTTGTGGGTATTTTGCAAGTGAATGTTTAGACCTTGAAGTCGATGTATTTCAAAGAAGTAATTATGTAACATAAAGATGAAACAGCACAAATACCAAAATGTGAAGACAACTGGGTCAAAACACCTCCAAAACTGTGGGTCTTACCCGGTGGTCGTGAGAAAACCTGATTGAGTTTAGTTTGTTTTTTGCCAATTTCTGTTTTTTATTTTTTATGTGGTTAATTTCTGTTCATCGTGTGGATCACTGGGTTCCGTTTTTAATTACAGTATGTTCTTCGTTATACAGATATTTTTTTTATTTTCTGATCATTTTGTTTATTTGTATTATTTTCACTCATTTTGGATGATTTCGTATTTCATATTTTTATATTCTTTTGTGTTTTATTCCCTTTTCTATTATTTTGTTAGCTCGTGTTGATTGTTGTCTGTTATTTTGTTTTCAGCTTTTCTTCTCTGCTAATTTTCTTGATTAGTTGTTCATTGTTATTCATCTTGTGGATATTTTGTTTAATTTCTGAGTATTTTTGTACATTGTTCATTGGGTTGATTCAGTGCTGATTGAGGTGAGAAGTGTGTGATTCAACTTATTTTGCTAAGAAAATTACAATAATCAATCGTATCTAATCGCAACACTTGTACTCATGGAATTGCAATATCGAATTGAATCACCACCAGATATTGTGATAAAATTGAATTACATATGGTTCCAGCCCTATATTAAACATTACACATTTTAGTGGCACATTTGCAGTTTGGGAGCTTGGGTCTTCACGAATCTGACCTGTTTTCACAACACGTTTCACAAATAAGCAGTTAGACTGAAATCTGGTTGTTCATACCTAGACCACTTTTGTTGGGGTTCTATCCGTTATAAACTAGAACACCCAACAAGGTCTTTAGGTTTGGATGCAGTGACCCATTCATGTACCATCACAATTTGGTCCTCGTCAAAGTTGTTTTGATCCTTGCTTAGTTTAGTTTGCTGCTTTCAATGCCATGTGCAATTGAAGGAACCAGTTCTGGTATCAAATCAGGAGCTGATTTATTATCTAGGTACAGGAAATCACATTATTTCATCAAAACCTTTTTAAGATTTTTAGCAAATTTAATAATCCAAACGCTTGGAGTCACTAGCCAGTGCTGGTCTCAAGCCTGAAGCCAAGACAAATGAAAAGGGTTGTGTCGGGGAGGGCTTGAAAAACCTTATCCAAAATAAACTTGCAAATTTTTTAATCCTCTCAGGTCAGATGGAATCACATGATTTGTTGTGTCGGCCCCTAAAAAAGAATAGCGGAAAGTTAAGCTGGCGAAGTTCTCAGAATACTTGTGCGACTACTTGTAATTTGTTGCTTCTGTCCAGGAGGCACTTGAGAGGGGCTAAATGAGGTCCTGGAACCTCAGCTTGCCCACCTCTGGCCTAATGCTTTGCTGAGACACATTGAGATACAGCAGAGACACTTTTACCCATTAGGCTGATGCTAAATCAGTGCAGCCAGAGCCAGTGTCAAAGCATCACATAAAAACTCAGCTCATTCTTTTTCCTCACATGAAGCTCCTCATTAAGACAAATCTATCTGCCTCAGCTGAACTTTTTTCATCTTGTGGAGTCTCACATCTCATTATTCATCCTTCCTCATCTGTCACATACTTATAAAACTCACAGTAACACTACATTTTTAATTGAAGAATCAGCAAGTCCTTTGTAATGTGTCGCTGCTCGGGGTCAGTTAAAGCAACTGAGGAAATGCAAGGTTTTTTAGGTTTTCACAGTGATTCAAACCTCATTTTTGTGTCTTTAACCCTTAAAGACGTAGACAGATTTTTTTTAGTTAGAGTCAATTTTACCATCACACTGTTGAAAAAGGATGAATTTGCCACTGATTTTAGAAAAAATAACAGTACATTTGAGTGGTCATCTAGGTCTTTCAGAGTTAATGGCATAATTTTAAAAGTTGCGACCAGTTTACATAATAAAAAGTATTCAAAAAGTCCCCAGGACATACAGTAAGTAAACATGCTTATATCCACCTGTGTGAACAATGTGCAGAGATGAATACTGTATTTACAGCACTGTGCAAAAGTCACCATGGGTTTGTTGTTTTATCGTCATGTATAATGACCATACTCATGCACAAAATGCACAGTATAAATACATAAAAATCTGACCTAAATGGCTTTAGCTTTAGCAGCCAAAACTAGTGATTTAGTGTGACACATTCCTGTGGCAAAAAGTAACCCAAGAATTAAGAACCATTTAACATGTGCAGCTGAATGAAACCTGATTTAAGTGAGTTAGATCTCATGTTTTTGGCCACAAACAGTTCAAAATGTTTTAATTTCACAGGGAAGTGTCACTTAATACTTGACTTCATTGTGGAGAAGCTGAAGTGTTTGTGTCTGTATTTATTGTGTATTTTGGTTCTATCGTGTATGGTCGTCATAGTCTGCTAAAACAACAAACCAAAGGCAGATTCAAACTTTCTCCCAGTACTGTATAACACTTACTTATTTAGATGATCCAGACCTTGGTGTTTATGCATAATTATGGGCATAGAATTAAGGGCTTCACTGCTTCATTCATTTCATCTAAGCTCCTTCACACTCCACTTCTAAGTCCAGTTTCATTTAGGCTCCTTATTTGAGCTTCCAAATTGCTCCTCAGAAACATATGAATAATGTCATGGAGAGATTGTTGTAAATCTAGCCTCTGCTGCTTAAATTTTTGCAGCATTTCTAAGTTTGAAAACCTTTCACCCTTATTAATTTGTTGCCTGCTTGGTTTATTATTTACACAGCTGACTGAGGTTTTGAGCTTTTGCTGAATCTATGACTCATGCGAGCTAAAAACAGTAAGAGAAAGTTCATGTACAAATACGAAAATGTTTTAATGGAGCCCGTTGTGACTATAAAATGAGTTGCACTTTACTGAGAATGCCAAAATTAGCATATTATGCTTACTGAAATAAATAAATCAAACAATGTGATCTCTGCTGGTTTTAGCACCAAACCAAAAGCATCTTCCCACATGTCTGGAGAAAATTACTTGATGCTAGGAAAAAGCTCCGGTTCAACATAAAGTTATGCTACACATACTTTATGAGTTCATCACTGTTTCCACCACAGCGTCTCCGTGTGTGTCCGACCGGGACGATTTGACTCCGATGATATTGGTCTGCAGTTTTTATCGGGCCTTTTTCTGTCTGTGTCCCTGCCCAGCTCTGATGATGCTGTCATTATCACACCCTTAATGCATCTCACCATGCTGTACATTTCCTCTGGCATGCCATCCATCTGCCTAATGGGCCAGCAGGGTGCGGCCGGCCAGTCATCACTTGTGCACATTACTTGTGTGTGTATTTCAATAGCTACATATATTTTTCATCGGAGAGATCACTTATAGTTGTCTGCTTGTGTGACTGCATTAGGCATCTGTTTCCATACCTATATCGTAAAGTTATATCCAACCCCTACATTCACGTGTTTGTTTACTGTGTCTGACTGTGTTTGCCTTTGCCTGTGTCATTCGTCATTGTAAATCTGCTCCATGAATCGTGTGTTTGTGTGTCAGTACCAGTGAACTCTTCAACTGCATCAGCCATTAGGCCATTATGGGCTGTAACTGAGTCCTCTGAAAGCATTGCTCTGCTCGCTGCTGCAGGGCGATGATGGATGGTCGTGTGGAGGGATAAGAGTTGTCATGTCGTAGATGGGTGGTTGTAAAAACAAATAGCAGAGTGGAGACTTCACAGAGAGGTGTGTAAGAGCTGTACAGGGTATCTGAGGTGATTTCTACTGTAGCGGCAGGATCAGACTGCTGATTGCTGTGACCCTCCTGCTCTGCTCTGGGCTGAGTCATGATCCACACTGAAAATGAGACGACTATCAGCCCTGCTTTTGTTCTTCTTGCTGGTAGCTTATATGTGTTAAAGACAGTGAGTCAGATTTGAATGAGAGCACATAGTCTACATCAACAATATTTCCACTACACCAGCATGTATTTGTTGTATTTAACTGAAGTAATTGAAATCTTAACCAAAAATCAAGACAGGATACCCAATAATACACTGATTAAATACACAAAAGGCCCTCCCTGCAGCCTTCATGAGCAGTTTCAGCCAATAAATACCAAAACATATTGATTGTTAATGATTTTTTTCAGACACTGATGTCTATAATGAATTATTTAGTGTTTTGCACTTGTCTTGTTGATCCAAGGTCCACGTGTGTCAGTCTGAGCACTCACGTGCCTTTGTGCAGATTTGTGAACTAATGGAGTACTTATTTATAACTTTTTGAGAATTAAAGGTACATTATGTGACATGTCTACATTAAAGGTAACATAGCAGGCTCATATTAAACATGTTAATGTAAATCCACAGTGTGTTTTTTAAGGTTCATCTTAAAATGCCATACAGATCCTTCACAGAGTTCTTTAACCTTTACCACCATAAAAGTTGTGTGTTCCTACCAGTGATGATGGAAGGAAGGAAGCGTTTCCTACTGATGCATGATGGCAATGGAAAGTTTTCCAACACAACACAGAGATATAAATGTATGATTTCAGTTTCATTTGTAAATATTTACTTCAGCTTTTACTTTTTTGCTGTAGGAAGTTAAGAAATATACATCTCTACACAATAGACACATTTTTTTTGCAATTAATTGGCATGGCATATTATTTTTTCAAATCATTGTTCTATTTTTACACAGGCCATGAATATACAGTACCACAGGAGTGATGTTGACTATTTTTCGCATTGAGGTTGCTTTTTCCTAGGTTTTGTGACACGAGTAAATAAACCAATCATCTGTGTGAGACAACCAGACAAAAACAAGGATGACATGACAAACAGTGGCTACCTTAACAAGTAGCCACTGTTTTAAATGAAAGAGATCATACTGACAGAGACGCTAAACTGAAGAACAGTGCATCAACATCTGGACAGTGCCGACAGTGAGGAGTTTGGTAAACATGAACATCAGATGAATCAGATCCACGTTCTACCAGGTGCGTGTTTTTAGTATCTGGACCGTGGACACAGACCCAGAGGACACTGGAGACACAGATGGAGACATTCAAGTACACATTCTGCCCCAGGTGATGTTAAATTGCTGACGTGAATATATTGAAATTTTGTGAAAAAGTGTTGCGATTGTCTGAAACTTGCAAAATTGTTACATACACTGCCTGGCCAAAAAAAAAGGTCACCACCTGGATTTAACTAAGCAAATAGGTTTGAGCCTCCCATTGGATAATTTCTGCATGGGTGATTATGTTTCAGCTGGCAACAAGTGATATAAGGATAGTGGGGAACCATCATCTTCAAAGAAAAAATGTGGTTGGAAAAAAATCTTGAATGATCATAACCGGTAATCACTTAAATGTGTGGTGAAATCAAATTGTAAAGAAAAACAATAGTAGAACTCAGGACTATGTTTAATAGTGAAAGTAAAAACATTTCCACGCACACAATCCCTTGAGCTGCAAAGGCATGGGATTGGGACTAAATAGCTGTGTAGCCTTAAGAAAACCACTTATCAGTGAGGCTCATCAAAAAAAAGGCTTCAGTTTTCTAGGCAGCATAATATTTTGTTGTTCTGCCTTTAGCTCTGATTACAACACATATTTGCTGTGGTATTGATTCAATAAGCTTCAGCAATGTTTCAACATTTATTTACGTCCAGAGTTGCATTCATTTTTTGCCAAGATCGTGAATTGATGATGGGAGAGTCAAACACTGTGCAAAGTCTTCTCCAGCACATGAAAGGAAATGTTTTTACTTTCACTATTAAATATAGTCCTGAGTTCTACTGTTGTTTTTTTTTACAATTTGATTTCACCACACATTTAAGTGATTACCGGTCATGAT
>JAQQAE010010322.1:0-14154 GCA_029823295.1 Pseudamia nigra
GGAGATTTATGGATGTGGTGAAGGAGGACATGAAAGTAGTTGGTGTGAGAGAAGAAGATGCAGAGGATAGGGTGAGACAGAGGCAGATGATTTGCTGTGACGACCCCTGAAGGGAACAGCCAAAAGGAAAAGAAGAAGAGACAGTGGAGAAACATGTAAGAGATTAAAATGAACAGTACTATGTACATAGCGGATGTAATATGAAACAAACAACAGAAATTAGTGGCATTCATTCAGTTGCGGTGAGTGGTAACCATATCAAGTCGTATACGGTAGTTGGGTTGGTGGGGTTACTCTCTGAGTTGGAATTCTGACTTGAGGGGGCATTCCAGTTGAAATTTCCATCTAGGAACTTGGAAATTCTGACTTTTAAGGAGAACTGGAACGCACCATAAACCACATTAAGAAGCCAAGCACAAATTAACTGTTGACAAAGCACACCTATGAACTGAAAATCATTCCAGCTGACCACACAATGTTGAAAATAATGGAAATAAAGAAAAAACACTAGATAAGAAGGTGTCCAAACTTGGTCTTACAGGTGTTCATCTCAACTGTTCAGTCTTGCTATAAGTTAATGATAGAGTCCAGACAGAATGAACCACTGTTTTGCATCCCAAAAAAATACTTAGGAATATAAAGCTATGGATGCATGTAACTCATATCTTTAGAGACATGTCTCTGTCACATCTCTGACTTTGTGTCACTATCTGGTACATTTTGTGACACCCAGAATCAGGCCTTTGACGTCCATCATAAAGCCAGTATTCAGGGAGACAAAAAGCCT
The DNA here is from genome assembly GCA_029823295.1 of Pseudamia nigra. Lineage (NCBI taxonomy): Eukaryota > Metazoa > Chordata > Actinopteri > Kurtiformes > Apogonidae > Pseudamia > Pseudamia nigra. Next base: position 788 of record JAQQAE010010322.1, read on the forward strand.
ATTGATGCTTCCCCACTGAAATAATATTATCACAGCACAATAGAATGAGGGCTGGTCAGTGAGGACAGACAGCTCAGAGACAAAAATACATTGAGATTCATTTTGGTCAGTGCATTCGAAAACATTTACATTTTTTACATCAGTTTAGCAGAAATGACTGCTGACTAAACTTCCGGCAACTCAAAATGAGCCGTTTTATGATTTACAAAGTAAGAATAGCATCTTCAAGTGTTTTTTTAAAGCTGCTGCTTACTGAGGCTGAGTACAAAAACAAAATAAGGACTCACATGCTCTGGTTCACATGTGGCTGACATCCTGCTGACATACTAAGCATGATCATTATTCACTATCAAACACAAGTAAGTGTTTAATAAAATTCCATTTCTTCATTATGAAGATGAATTCTGTCTTTTCAAAGAATCCTCAAGCTGTGTTAACAGGAATCATCTGACATCATCTGAAACTGAACACCCGATTAAAAAGAGGTTTCCTACTATCAAAAAGAAGAATCTTTTTGATAGAATCTTTTTAATCTTTGATCTTTAAATGTTTTTCATTTCATATGAATAACATTTAAAAACTAAATAGATTCTTTCATTCTTTACAAACACAGCTCAGCATACTCAAACCACAAGGTGACGTGACATACAATGTAACACACGCACACTACAGAATTAGAATAGTAACAATAGCAACCAAAAAAACACAACACTCTAATCCTGTGCCATGGTCAGACTCCATGATATGGCCAAAACTGTCTCACAATAAAAAATGTTATCAGTCAATATCAATATACAATAAATATCAAATATATATTCATTCCAAGTTTAAAGGTTGATTTCTAGACTTGACTGAAAGCTAAATTAACCAGACTGTTACATGTGGTTTTAAATAATTAGTAAAACTAGAAAGCACTCGGAGAGCACAGACCCCGGCCAATCCAGCTCATTTACCCCATGACGTTATTAGGTCCTGTGTCCACAGGGAAGGTTTTTAGCAGTGCACAGGTCCACATGTTGAAAAACTACTATATTTAGCTCACAAAATAGTAGTGCGAGATATTTTCGGGCAAGTATATGGTGGATTAAAAATAATTCTGTGGTCAATTTATCAAGGTGAAGCCTATGCAGAGATTTGATCTGATGATTTCGGACATGCACAGAGACAGTGTCTGCGTAACTGAGACGAGTGCATGGGGGGGGGGGACGTGGTAAAACAAGAGAAGGAGCATGATGACAATCCACGAAAACAAAAAAGTGTAAAAGATACAAAAATGCAAACAACAAAAGACACAAAAGACTAAATCTGATACAACATGCAAACTGAATTAAATAAAATGATGTAAAAGACAAAAAAAATTACATAGTCAAGAACTATGTATAAACTGAAAAGATTTAAGATACAACTAGATGGTGAAGATGCAAAAATGCTGAATATAATGCAAAAAACATAAAAGATGGCAAAAAATAACAGAAAACAAAAACATGAAAACAACATTAAAAAAATAAATAAGACAAACATAAGAGGATTAAGCGGTAGAAAATGGATGGATGGATAAAAAACACAAAAGAAAGAGTTCATATCATTGCAGAGACAACAGAGTATAATAATGACAATAAATCATCATCATTACACACCATGATGATAAGAATAATTATCAAGTTATCTCCCTGCTCTACAGCAGCAACAATAAATCATTTATAATGGTACTTTTCCTTGACCGTCACAGACCTTAACCATGAAGACAAAAACTCAAACAAAAGTGCAGTGTAATGTCCTTTAGAAACAATCACATTATTGATATGCTTAATAAAACCAATGTATATTTAAATTAGGGAAACTGGGCATGTGCTGCATCACTCTGAAACCCCACAACACAATAAGGAAACAGATGAAGGTAAAACAATGAGCAGCAGACATCTGGCAGAGGATGAGAGCTCAGTGCTGCTGGAGATCTTTCAGTCAGACTTTCTGTAACCTCCCCCCACTCAGTCCATCACACAGGAACCAGTGAGACGCCCACGTAACCTTCCAAAGGGGACCACGCATGGCATGACATGACATACAGTCCAGTGACTGGCCTACTTCTGGATACTGGGGCATCTGCAGTGTGTGCAGAGGATAATATAGGATAGAGATAATATGAACTCAGCCTTCTTTTTACAATAAATACATGGAGTTGGTCACATAGAGTAAATGTTTTCAGCGTAGGACACAAAATAGACGAGGAAACTTCTCGCATATCTCAATTTTTAACATATATTACTCCATAAATGTAAAAGATAATAGAACAAATAGAAAATGAACAAACTCATTTTGGATGCAGAGTATGACTGCTGTTCATATTTTAACAATTGTCTTTGCTATTTATGAGGTGATCAAAACAGACTTTTAGGAAGCAAGCTTGAAAAATTAAGCACAGTGAATTATGTTATCGTGGTAGACAGTAACATGAATAGGCATTCTGGATGTCTTCCTACACAGGGTTCACATTTCATTTACCAGCATGAAAACCCACAGTAAGTGATGTAAAACCTGAAATTCCCCAAGAAGCACTCACTCACTGTCCTCGCCACAGAGGGTTTACTCAGCCAGCCATCTACTCTTACAGTAAACTGAATGTGTTTTTCCAAAGAACAGCCAATTAATTCTTGTTTCTATAGATCACACGTGGGAGCACCATCCAACTACATCTGTGCACACCGTTACAATTACAGAGACTGCTCCTTTATGGCTTTTATGGCAGATTAGACAAGTTGTAAAAGCCACGGGTGTAAATTCTGTCTGAACAAAATAACACAAAATAATAAGAGTGAAAATAAACAAAATAATTAATAAAATGAGTGAAAATGAATAAAATTGTCAATAAAGGGAGTAAAAAAATTGATAAAATAAACAAAATAAAAAATGAACAAAGCAATTAAGAACATTAGTTAAAAACAAACAAACAAACAAAAGAATGCTCAAGAAAATGAACAAAAATGAAAAAAATAATTGAGACAATGTGCAAAAAGTAACTAAATAATCAGGAAACTCAACAAAATGAACAAACTGACCAAGATAATGCAAACTAAACTGTCAAAAAAGTAGAAACATTGATCAAAATACACAATATGCAACAAAATGAGTAAAAAATATGCCAAATAATCAAGAACATAACAAAAACAAATAAAATAAGCAACAAAATTTGCACAATAATCAGGGGAAAAACTAAACAGACAAGAGAACGACATGAAACAAGTGACAAATAAACTTAAAATCAACAAAAACGTATTTTTAAATCTAAATTAACAAAAGCTATATCATCTCAAGTGTTTTAATGGGGGGGGGGGGGTATTTTACAAATACTGTATTGAGGGGGAACCCCCCCCCGTATCCCCCCCTGAAATCTACGCCTATGGTAAAAACATTAAATGACCAGACACAAAGACGCAGGCGAAGTCACTGCTAATATCTGTAATAATGACCGTTTTAAAAACATGGCTGAAGTAAACCGTGGTCGCTTCTTACCTTGTGCGGTGATTTCCCTTCTTCTGTTGCTCTGTACCTACAAGAAAAGACTAAATCCACTATTCTCATTCTCTCCCCACGCTGTCCACGGGAGCCAGGCGCTGTGTCACTGCGGTAAACACTTGTACCCGACTCTCGACTGGCTTCAGCCAAATCGATGCTGGTCAAACGAACTAACCAAGCGAACTAACACCCCCCCAGCCAGCGCTGCTCGTGCTCCACATGCCGCGCGGTCTGTTCTGGCTGCAGCTGTCTGAGCTCGCGGGAACATCAGTGACAGGCGGACGCACGCGCAAGAGCAGCCAGAAGCGACACGAGCCAAAGTTAAACAAGGAGGGTGGTGCTTTTTTTTGTTTTTTTTTTTTTTTACTATACAGCGGAAAAGTTAACAATGAAGACATTTAATGTCGTAAATTCACGAGTCTATTTAATGTTCGTGTACGTTCACACGTGAATTCAACCAGTTTCTGAATTCACCTCTTCCTCATTATTTTATTTCCCGTTTAAGCTGCAGTTTTTCTACGTAGCTGCTGACTACATGTCTGCAAACAGTCAAATATTTTTTGATAAATGAAGGTTTAACTAAAGCCTTTAGAGCTTCAGACATTATTTTAGATAAGAAATTGCAATAAATGTTTATATTATTGACTATGTAACTATTTTAAAAAGTACATTAAGGAGTGAATCGTGTCTAACGAAAAAAAACTGTTATCTTGCGCCCTCTGTTGGAAAAGCAGCAAAAATACAGATTATGCGGTTACATCAGTACTGTGTTAATTATCAGGCAAGCTTTAGTCATTCTTTATTCGACCTTTTTTACAGCAGACACACTGAGGCCTATATTTTTATGCACTGTCCTTCCAAAAATACATACATTATTTCACTAACTTCGTTTACAGCACATTTGTCAATGGGATCCGGTTTTGCAGTATCACAACATTTAGTATAGTTTATTTCATTCATTTACAAAATAAAAAAACAGTTTAAAATAACATCCATCCATCCATTACATTCCCATATTCAGAATGAAAGGAAGTAGAAAAAAAAGAATCATTTCTGAAATCTGCCCCTGTGTTGCAATAATTGCTTTACAAAATACATCATATTAGTAACAAACGCAATAAACACAAGAACCTAATAAAACAACACACAAGAAAAAACTCAAATAACAGCAGTCTACCAAATAGCAGTTATATTAAACTAACCTAACACAGTTTGTTATATTTCCTTATCATGCTACCTTTTATTATTTAAAAAAATGTCATAGTTGATTTAACATCTTTTATTACTTCATCCAGGTTGTTCCACAGATTGACTCCTCTCACAGAGTTGGAACACTGCATAAAATCTTCAGTGGTGTTAAGGTAAGGTATGGCCCATCTATTTATGAAAATTATGTCTCATCCTCCCTGAACCACTGTTTCACAATATGACCTACATTAATCCTGGCTTGCTCATGCCATCACAATGAAGAAAAAAAATGCACTGATGGAAGAAACTGTTTTCGTTACCATTTATTCATTACCTCACTATGGGGTACACGGTGAACCTCAACTTATACAACAGACACTTGGCATGATGGGAGCAACACTGAATTGGCTTCTTTTCTTTTTCTTTTTTTTGCTTTATTTACAACAACATTGGCTTCTTTTCTTACTGTGCCACGATAATCTGAATGTGCTGGGTGGTTCTTAACCTAGTTTTAGTAGACTCAGCAATCTCCTCAGCTGTTTGCTTGATGCAGACCAGTAATTTGACCTTTATGAAACAGAGTAACATCTTCTCCATGACTTCAGGGTTTGCCTACTGTTTAAGAAAGGAAAAGCTCCTCAGTGCATCAGTTAGGGTTCAATAATTTGTTACAACTGAAACATGTTATTCACTACAATAACTAGAGTTTGTGCCATCACCCACAACTGCAAGATATTCACTAGCATACATTGCTACTGGATAGTAGAAATTTTGAGTTCTTTTTCAAAACCCTTTCAAAAGCAGTAGAATGGAAATATTAAAGTCATTAATAAGCATGACAAGTATCAAGTACATTGGTTCAGCCATTCCTAGACCTTTGTATTGACATGCCAGGTATGTGAGCACGAACCACATGGACATGGCATTGTGAACCTATTGTCACCCAGTTTTGGCAGATAACTGCCACTGTTTAACTTCCAGTGGACAGGATCTATTCTTAATGAAATCCAGGGGGTGACTTTTTGTGTAGGGCAGTGTACCTGTTATATGAGGTGTTATATTATTACACATGGGTAGTACTCAAGTACATTTACTCTTTTACATGTACTTGAGTAGTTTTTTCCAATAAAATATACTTTCTGAGCATTATTGTTTTACAGAATACTTTTTATTCTTAGTTATATTTGTGGTGGAAAACATGTGCAGTACTCCTGCTCAGTTACATTTGGCCACAAGTCAATGAGGAGTAAAAATGGTTGAAAATAATAAAAAGAACAAAAAATGACTAATAAAATCAGCACAAGTGGAGAAAATAATCAAAAAATTGAACAAACAAAATTAACAAATTGACAAAGAATTATCAAAATAATCGAGTATATTAATAAAAATGAGCAAAAATAATGACGTATCAGAGGATTGAAGGAACATGAAAGGAAACACCATGGCATGCTGCACTGCCATTGCCATGGTAACCACACATTCCGTTAGAGTTCTCCATTCATTTCTTATGGGAAAAAAATTGGCAAAAAAGCTTAGTATTTTAAAAATTACAAGGGTTAGAATTATGAAAAGCAATAGCAGAGAATTCCTGAATAAGCTGAACAATGTGAAGTTTTGAATGGTTTAAATCGGACAAAAAATGTAGGATCAGTTAAAAGACAAAAAACATACAGAAGTGGAAGAATAATAGGGAATAAAGACTGAAGACAACAATAGTGGGGTTGCTGTATGGCTCAGCAATCCCACTAACTACAAAATTTGCAATCTCTGAAAAAATTGCAAGGGATTGCTGAGTCAAAATAGTTGAACTTGTTGGAAAAGTGCAAGAGTTAAATTAATTATTCAGTGGAGTAGTAAGCACAGGATCAAAGCATTGTCATTGCCGTGGTAACCACACATTCTGTTAGAGTTCTCCATTCATTTCCTATGGGAAAAAAATTGTCAAAAAAGCTTAATATTTTAAAATTTATAAAGGTTAGAATTATGAAAAGCAATAGCAGAGAATTCCTGAATAAGCTGAACAATGTGACGTTTGAATAGGTTGAATCGGACAAAAAATGTAGGATCAGTTAAACGACAAAAAACATACGGAAGTGGAAGAAGTAGAATACTGTAATAATATTAAAGACTGAAGACAACAATAGTGGAATTGCTGCATGACTCAGCAATCCCACTAATAATCTATGCAGCAACACAAGCTAAAATGTGCAGAAATAAAATGAATGAGCAAAATGAACATAATAATTAAAATAATCAAAAAAACTGAATAAAATGGTCAAGTGAATTATAAAATGAGGGTACCGGTATATAATAAGTGCAAAAGACCAAAATAAGCAAAAATTGAGAAAATAATCAAATTATTTAACAACAATAATTAAGAAATTGAACAAAAAATCCACAAAATAAGCAACAAAATGGGCAAAATGATCAAAAGTTCACAATGAAAAAATATGAAAGAAGTAAGAATATGAGTAAAATTGAACTAATTGAGCAGCAACATTTAACCTCCACCCCAAGCAGGTTAAAAAAAATGAAGAAAATAGCAACAAAAAACCTGAACAAAACCTGAATATGGTGTTTGGGATGACTTCTACTTCAGTCACTAGAATTCGAAAGTAGTATAGCCTACTTGTACTTTCTGTTTACTGTACCCACTACTGTATACATGTACACCACATGTAGCAGAGTAAGAAGTACAGTATGTTCCTATGACTTGCAGTTTAAAGTTACACCAACTGAAATATTCCAGAAAACTGCTCACACACCGACACCCCGGACAAACTGAGGATCTTTACAGCATTAGTTCTGACGTCACTGACCGACTACCGTGTTGTCCTCGGGCATCTAGCACCGCGGTCCTACAGGGGGCGCTGTTTCGACGGTGACGTGTACTTTTCTGTGTTGACGAACTCAAACTACAGACCGTACGTAGAAACGGGGGCAGGCTGTGTTTTCAAGTGCCAGCTCCCATTCATGCTGCATGTGTAGCAGTAGCAGAAGCCGCCGACTGCTAAGGCCGCGTCACATCCTCGTCAAAGCTGAAAGCTCGTGTGTTTCACACTCCCGGAAAGGATCGGTGAGTGGTATTTTGGATTTTTCGCTGCGTGCTGTAATGACTATCCCGCTGTAGTTTTAAAAGCAGCTGTGCAAAAATAGCTGCAAGGGTTTGGGAAAGTCCAGCAGCTCAGTAGCCGGTGGACGTTACTCCCTCTCTGTGTTTATTTCACGTTTTGTAGTCTATGTTGCGTCTGGTTTCGTTGAACACAGTGTCATAACCTGGCAAACGGTCATGTTTGGCCTGTAGCAAAGAGGAATCAAGTTTACCGGCATCTTGGCCTTGAAATGCACTATTTACAAACATTATAACAGCCTGTCGTGGGTTTAAACGGCGGTATATCGTCATGAAATCTAGTGAGTCGTGTAAATGCAGTATCTGCTATAGATTTTTGTTGAATTTGTTTTGCAGGTCCGTGTTGACTTGCTCCAGATTAGCACCACTACTACAGACAAAAGTCCAAGTAGAGGTCATTCACTAACAAATGTATCTAGATTCCAATACCTCGGTATGTCTGTATTATTCCTTCACAATATCATGGTAACATCTGTTTCTCGTATTGCTCTAATAATAACACGAGAATATAAATTCGGGCAAAGACATGAGCGTGTTAATGTCACCTGCGAGTGAAGGTCAATAAAAGCCGGTGTGGCCTTTTTATGTGAGCATCATAAACGCACCAATAGTATGCACTGTTTATTTACATAACTGTGTACTGATTATTGTTCATAAATGTACGTTCGTGACCCGGGTGTGCACACAAACGTCCTCATTTCAGGCACACCACGTGTGCAGGACATTTGAGACAGCCCAATACCAAACACATTTAACCTACATATCTCGGGCCATATTTGAAACATATTATGGCATATTTTAAATGTTAATAATAGCAACTCTAAATGCATTTCATGATATAGATGTTTCCCTATTTGCAGTCATTATCATTAGGTAGATGGGTAACGTTTGTGTGTTAAAACTACGGGGGCAGCTCGTGTGATTATGCCGAGTGGTACATTTTATTGGATTAGGAATACAGAAAACATACTGTGCAGCATTATAAAGACGACAACTGTATAACACTGTTAACAAACGAGGTGTTTTTCGTGGCTCCTTTAAATCTAATGTGGATAAATTGCCTGTTTGAATTGCATAGTGGCAGTTTTCGCAGGGTTTCCGAGCGGCGTTGAGCTGCGACCTTTCCCCTAGTTTCTGCAGCACAGTGTGGGTCATGTGATGCTGGAAAGTCGCTGGGGGAAGGGACTGGTTGCTGAGACAGACTCATTGTTCACTAGATGCAGCTCCTTCCGACGATGGAAAGTGCTAAAACGACGTGTGCTGCTTTTTGAGTACGTACTCTGCTGAACGAAATAAAAATGGATCCTGCGAAACAAACGGATCCCTTTGATGCCAGTAGCTTTGCAGAGGAAACGTTTACATAGCTTCTTCGACAGAAGTAGTTTAGGCATGTGACAATGAAAAATAAAAAGCAATATTTCTAAATGCCAGGTAATAGTGTAATGCATCCATCAGTAATTCAGTTAATCTTTGGTGGTGTTATCTGCTAAATTAATGAAATAGCAGGCGGTCGTTTTATTTCCGACAGCCGTGAAGGCAACGCAATAGAGCTGAGCATAACAACACTTTTTGATTTTTTTTTTTTTTATCTGTTTAATCTATGTTATAATGATTTATTTTGTGTCTATGCTGGCACTTATACCATCAAAGAAAAACAAATAAATAAAATATGACATTTTATCATTATAATGGCAAAATATATTAAAGAGTAATAATCTATTTATCAATCAGCTCTTCAATACAGGAAGATGGTGGCTTGGCTGTCATAGTCAGTTAAATCTTTTGGAAGAAGATATGCTAGTTAGTATGCAATACACTTACTTAGTATACACTTTGAATACCGTCAGGGTACATTTATGATTTAAATGGAGATAACTGTAAATGAAGGCTATGTTTCTGGTGCCTTTAAAATCTGTTAAGATCCTTTCAGTTTATCAGCACTTCAGCATTCACTACGAAGGAATGCATCATTTAAAAGCTGTTCTGTGGACTCTTTCATGTACTTAACACATGTATCATAATTATTTGTAGATGTGTGTTAAGTACATATAATTATCATAGTTCTTAGTTTGAAAATTTGCTTGCTATCTGCTCACACCTGTTTAACCTGTTCAAAAACTAACACCAGTCGTACAATATGGCCTCCTTCCAGTGCATCATCTTTGGTGTCACCTTACCGGAAAGAAGCAGTTTAACTGATACAGCAACACATGCAAAAAAAGTTTGCATGTCCGACTTGTGTATTGAAACCTTTCTTTAACATTTTGTCTTTGTAAAAAGACTGTGCAGCATGTCCATTTCCAAATATAGTTCATACTCACACGTGTTATATTGTAGGAGTACATGTATCTGGTTTTTATAGAAATATTACTTGACAGCGCCTTAGAAAATACCCAGGCAACAGATAGCTCACTGGAACAGTCAAGTGACTGTTTGACACTGTGTGCTTGTCTGGAAAAAAAACCTCAGTTTAAACGCAAGAGACTGAAGTTGTTAACAAGAAGATGATAATGTGTGTAACACAGGACCCCAACATTAGATCTGGAAACCAGTGATATTTGCAGTAGTTACGAAAATGAATATGAAGCAAAGAAGGGTTGGCAGTGTACCAAAAAAGGTAGTGTATTTAGCCTTTTAGATGCAAAAGTAGTTTTACCTGTATTATTAAATATTGCACTTCTGAGTAGACATGCACTTCATGGAAGGCAAACAAACTTTACCACAATGCAGCTTTACAAGTATTTTATAGCCTTATTCACGTCAGGAAGTAGTACTTATACATGGTTAATATGGACCTATCTGTTGTTACGTTATTCAGCTTAAAAAAAAAGATGAAGAAAACTGAATGAAAATAAAACTGTTAGCAGTGATTTGATTTACTTGCATTTTGTAACTTTTACTCTCTTGTGTTTCCTTCCCTCTAAGTGACCCTGTGCTGCAGCAGCCACCATGGCAGAGGCGCATCAGGCGGTGGCCTTTCAGTTCACCGTCACTCCCGACGGCATTGACCTCCAGCTATGTCATGAGGCTCTACGCCAGATCTACCTCTCTGGCCTCCACTCCTGGAAGAAACGGTTCATTCGCTTCAAGGTAAGGGCTTCTGGGGACTATACAAGATGTGACACCAAAAACAAAGTAGTGCTGTGTAGGAGAGATGTAAATATTCACAAGCTTCAACTTAAAGCGCCAGTATTTTTTGTGTGCTGTTAGCATTATCAAACTTTCTGATCTTTTCTGGGAATATTCTTGTAATAAATGTCCTTATAGAACCTTTTGTAAGGATTAATTTCCTATATTGATTTCTACGGTACTGTACATTTGTGCATTGACTAATACTTGTACCTCTAGGCTGGGGGGTGATTTATATTCATACACCTGACCGTATCAGTAATGGTCCTGTTTGTTGGGAATGGCTACACTTTGACCCAGTTTAGCATTTTGCATCCAATCATTCTGAGTCACTTAAACCTGCACACCTTCTGACATTTTCACACCCCCCCTCCCCCCTTTCTTGTGTTAATGATATAATTTCTCCTAATTTAACAGTTTTAATCTAACAGAACCAGAACACTGTGGTGTTCTTTGGTGTGCTATGTTCTCAATGACATGCTTGACCTTTGTAACTCTCCATTACCTTTCACACAGAATGGGATGTTGACTGGCGTATACCCTGGAAGCCCTGCAGGCTTTATGGTAGTGGTTGTGTCCTACATGTCCTACAATAAATATCATCAACTGGACCCATCTCATGGGTTGATTGCCAGGCTTGGCCAACACATACCTATTAGGTTAGTACCTCTTCTCATAATTTGTTGCCCTTGTTTTTTGTTTTGTCTCCTGAAAAAGGCTAAGCAAGATATGTACTATGATGACAAATTGTATACCGGTACCTAAAAAAATGCCACATTCTCATAAATCTATGGCAGTGGCTCTGGGATGCGGTGCATTCAGTTGCATTCACTGAGCAAAACTCAGCATGTCCCATGTATTTATGAGCATATTTGAGCCCCTAGTACCCATTCATCACTAGCTTCCACTGTGGTTAAAGTAAAAAAATATTTGTTTTCCCTGACTCATTGTAACATTACATCTTGTTTGAGCAGTGATACGCTCGTGTTCTTGCTACAGTGTTGACCATGTTTATTGATACTGTGCAAACATTATCTTCACAAAGCTTGTAATTCTTCCTTATCAAAAGCCTGGGGATTTTCCCTCTCGTTAAGGTTGTTTTTTGACAGCATTGTTATGGTTATACTTCAGAGAAATGTCCAAACCCATGAGCAGTTTTTTTTTTATTCTAACATCTCTTGTCTTTTATTGTTATATGGTTTTTGACATTGAATTTGATCATGATTTGTGTTCAAACTTGAACATATGAATGACCTCTTTTTTTATAGCAGTCATGATTTAATCTGACTTTGTTGACTTTGCATCATGTGAATACTGGCAGTTATTAAATCACTTTCACTGTCCAAATATTTCCATTGAAATTGTACTACACAGCCATATAATGCTCAACTAAGCTTGTATTGTTACCTTGAACCCACTTCATCTCCTCTCCCTTTGTCTCTGTTTAACTTTCCACAGTCAATATATGTCCACAGACAGCCAGAGGATACTTGGCGGTGTCCTAGTGGGCACAGGCCTGTGGGTGACCATCATCATGATTATGAGGAATGTCCTGAAGTGCCTGCTGTCATGGCATGGCTGGATGCATGCACGACACGGCTCTGTGCCTTTGTCTACGCGTTTGTGGATGGTGAGACTTCTTTTGGTTTCACTTTGGAAAACACGTGGAAGCCATTGTCACATTATGTGAGATCCAGCTGTATAAGAGACAGGGTGTGAGGAAGTAAATCCCTTTTTCTTATGATCATGTCATTCTTCTCTTGCCTGTTCCTGTTCCTGTCCTATTCATACTGTGCATTAATTAACTACATAAACTGTTTCAGTTTTTGATGCTTACAAACTGTTTGTATGGCATGTTAGATAAGCATGGCATGTCAGATGATGATGCGCTTACTTCAAGTTGTGGAACTATCAGCAGGTCATCTCTTAAGCTGGCTGACTTAATTTCTAAGCAAGCAGTGTCTATTGCTATGATACTAGCTTATTGGAGCTGGAGGCTGCAGTAACTTGATAGAGACTGTAATGAGTTTCACAGGAAAAAATGACTGCTATATAGAAATTAGTATATTATTATTATTATTATTATTATTATTATTATGGATATAAACAATTGAGACCATCTTTAGCTTAGAAATAAGAGTTAGCCAACATCAACAAATGATTAGCTCCTATCACAAAGCAGTCCACCACCATCTTTATGTATGTATACAAGGATGCATATCTTCCATATTGAATGTTGTTAAATTTGATGTCTTTCTGATCCAAACCAAAATGTTCAAAGCCCGCAAAACAAGTATTGTTAATTTTTTATATTATTATAGATGGCTATTTGAGGAAAAGACAGGAGGCAGAGCTGGAGGTAGCAGAGATGAAAATGTTGAGGTTCTCTTTGGGAGTGACGAGGATG
>JAQQAE010010323.1:0-14154 GCA_029823295.1 Pseudamia nigra
TACTGCTAGTTTTAGACATTGAGGAAGGGTGTACAACAGTTTTATGAGCATACGGTGATTATATTTGGCAGTTATGTTGTTCAGAAAGCATGTGCTTGCACTAATTCATGATTGACAATGTCTTTATCTCTGTGCCTTTCCTTTCTATTTTTCTGACTGTCTCTACAAATTATAAATCCAGTAAAGTTGGAACATTGTGCAAAACGTAAATAAAAACAGAATACAATGATTTTCAAATCCTTTTCAACCTATGTTCAATTGAAATCACTGCAAAGACAAGATATTGTTCAAAATGATATATTCTACAGTTTCTTTTTTTGCAAATATCATTTTGACTCCTTTTAAAAACACGCAATAAGCGTTTAGAAACTGAGGACACTGATTATTCAAGCTTTGTCACTGGAATTCTATCCCATTCTTGCTTGATATACGACTTCAGTTACTTAACAGTCAATGGTCTCTTGTTGTTTTCATTTTCAATGGGAGACAGGTGTGGACTGCAGGTGGTCCAGTGTAGTAGTCCAGTATAGTACTTTTTTACTATGAAGTGCATGATAGTTTTAACTTGCATTTGATGAAATGACAGTGATTTTCTGAAGTGTTCCTGAGCTCATGTGGTAATAAATATCCTTTTCAGAATCACATTGGTTTTTAATGCAGTGCCGCCTGAGGGATCAAAGGTCACTGGCATTCAATGTCATTACCTCTTTCCAGTTCACCTGTTCACCTGTGGAATGTTACAAGCAGGTGTTTTTGAGCATTCCTCAACTTTCCCAGTCTTCTGTAGCCCCTGTCTGTGCTCTTCTGGGATGTGTTGCAGGCATCAAATTCAAAATTAGTGAATTTTTGCAAAAAAATAAACAAAAAAACAGTAGAATTGATCATTTTGAACATTAAATATTTTGGCATGGAAGGGTGCTCAACTGAATATAGGTTGAAAAGAATTTGCAAAAATGTTTTGTTTGTGTTTTGTTTCTATTTACGTTTCACACAACATCTCAACTTCTCTCATTCCTCATTTGAACATTCTCTCATCGGTCTATCAATGAGTCCTCAATGCTCTCTCTCTTCTGTCTCTGCCTCCTTACACCTAATGCCTGTGACAAGGAGTGGAACCTCTAGTGCAGTTCTTCACTGACAAAGCGTGGTACAGTAACCCTTTCTTTAACATGCAGCTGCCCTCTCTCGCCCTCTGCACGCCGGGCTGTGGTTTGGCGTGATTTGTTGTGACAGAAGCACGTCTTTTTAAATGTGCGTTTGCATGACATTGCCACCTTGAGTTTTCTGTTTTCTCTTCGTTTTGACATTGTGTATTTGTGACAGTTTGAGGCCGCAGTGATGCTGTTTTAATTATGATTTCATTAAATTGTTATTTTTGAAATTCCATTTACCTTTTCTGTGTAAAGTTTTTTTTTAAATTACTTTCTGTGCTTTCCTTACTGGACCCCCTGTTTAGCATTGTGCTCCTCTTAATTTGTTCCATCTTATCAAACAAAGCGAGCCATTATGCATGCATTGGTAAATCTCTCAATGTGAATTTCTTTGACTGCATTTAAATTCATTGAAAAGGTGTTGCATTATTAGCTATTCCACCTGAGGCATGAATTCTATTTAAAGGGGTAATATTTAAGGCTAACCTTGGGTAATGAATAGATATTGTTTCTGTCCTGAACAATTGCCTTTGTTCGAGCTCCACTGTCATAAGAGGTTAAACTCAGAAAGCAGCTGACAAATCCTGCTGCTTTTATCTGTATATGCTGTAACCACATCTCTTTATAAGACACTAAGTAGGGCTGATTTACATCTCCCTTCACATTCTATCATATTCTAATCACACGCCATCTACATGCTGGAGATGAGATTGTTACAATGACCCCTGACATCCTGCAGGTGTTTTCTGAATTGACTCTCAAATTGGCTTGGTTCTTGGTTAGACTGGTGATTTGCTGTAGAAGTGATAGCTCTCATTACTAAGCTGATGTGTTTAGTTCTTGGCAGTGCAGAGAATTGTGTGTTAATTATTAGTGTCGATTGCAACAGCTGTAAATGGAAATAATGTATGTTTTTGACCCTGCAGATGCTATATAACACTGTTCAAGGCATTTTCCAACTATATACAGTCGTTGGTTCACACTTCACATGTTAAGATATTACATACTATTCTCATGACAATAGACGCTGTTGGATGTATTTTTAATTCTATCATGATGGCTTCTACTCTACTGGATTGTTTTGTTCTTGTACCTATATGGTGTGAAAAACAAAATAAGATTAAATTCCTTATGTCACTGAACTTGTCGATGATGGTTGATTTTAATCAGGAAATGTTCTTTGACAGCATAACACAATTTCTGGAATGGAACAAAGGCCGTATGTTGAACTGGTAGGAAGCTGTTACTCACAGACTGAATCATGGCAGGAGTAAAACATTTCAAAGCTAAACAAAGACTAATTAAATTTGTTTTTCATATGGCAAATTAATCATGTCTGTTATAAAAACATGGGAGTTGTTTATTTAGCAAGTCTTAGAACAAGCAGAACAACATCTTACAGTCTTAACAGACAAGACACTGAACGGACGTTTTCTAACAGTTTAGTTGACGCACTGTGGCAGGAGACCAGGAGATGGAGCTGTGGCCTCGGACATCTTCACCCACTTACAGTTCAGTTATAGGGAGAGTAACTTCATGTGAACAAATTCATAGCTTTTGACAAAACTGTTCATTAGAGCAGATTTAAGCATGAATTCCAATGATCTACTCCAAACTTAATAGCAAAATATGCACACAATCCATCAGTAACTTCATGAATTGAATAGACTGATTTAGAGATACTGTATATGAACTTATCAGCTATTCATGATATTTGATACTTGCCTCTTTTTCATGGCGGCTGTGAATTTAGAATTATTTTCATGACTTAATAGACTAACAGATACATACTGCATGTCCCAGCCCACTGTTTCCTACTTGAAAACAAGAGCTTGAATGGCTGTGCTAAAATATGACTTGAAGCATTATTCATTATCTACAAATGTGTCAGTAACTTTTTCAAAACAAAATTATTTATAGTCCCTCTAAGAGAGGAGCTGTGGGGCTGAGCATCTGTAAACTATTCAGTGGCCACATGTAAAAACATAAATCATATTCAGCACTGGGGAAAATATATCATGAACACTTGTACAATTGTATGCAATCTAATACATTAACTACAAGCAGTTGTTAACTTTGTAAAGCCTGTAATGAGTTTTTGCAGCTGCGTCAGAGAGTTGATTCACTAATGAAACCACAGTTCATTGTTTTTTTTTTGTACTGGATAATTAGCAGCTTTCTAAACCAAGGTTTGTTAAACATTATAAGCATCAGAATAGCAGTAATGGTTGCACGGCTGTGGCTGGATCACATACACAGTAGATACGGGTGTTTGTGTTATTAGGTTCCTGACCTGTACGCCCTCAACTTGAGGGCAGCACTGATGTCACAGAAGCATTCTGCACAGGCAGTATAGTTATCAGAAAACTTTACCTACCTTGCAACACAGTAAATACAACTATTTGGTTTCACACAGTCTGGAGAAGGTAAATGAGGAGTTATATAACCAATCACATTGTTTAGAAAAGCACATTGAGTAGTTTTCCTTTTTAGATTCAAGAATTTTCTTTTTCGCTGTAAATATATTCAGTGGCCTGTATTCCATAGCTTTTCAGGACACTAATAAAGTAAAAAAGTCAGTCCATCTAGTTCAGGAATATTTTTTTTAAAAGGTCAAAAAATGTGCCTCATGCCTCATTACTGTAAATACTGAGCACTTCATAACTTCTTCATCCTTGAAAAAAAAATCCATCTGTCTGTCCGTCTCTCCATCTGTCTATCTGTCCTCCGTGCATCTGTCCATCTGTCCGTTCATCTGTCTGTCCATCCATCTGTCCGCCCATCCCTCCATACATCTTCAACATATCATCAACCATGTATGCCTTTGGCCGTCCTTAATGAGTGTCTTTAAAGCCATCATACATCATACAGCCGTCAAAGAGACCACAAGCAATGGTATTACCTCCCTTCAGAAAATATAAAAGTACATTAAATAAAGTATGTATAAATACAAAGTATGTATACAGTTGAAGCCAAAATTATTAGTCCTCCTATGAAAAGAGTGCAAGATTTTTAACATATCATTTATTATTATTTTAGGAAAACAAAAATGACTGGGGTCAATATTATTAACCCCCAGAGGAGCTGACATTTTTATAGAAAAATAGAGAGGTGCACAAACCACTACTCTTTCACTGAGTAATTCTCTTAAGTGGGTGAACTGAAGTTAAAACTGAACATTTGTCTAATGTTCACTTTCCAAGTATCCAGAACTGGAGTGAGAATCATGGGAAACATTTGGAAAAGAAACATATTTTCATAGAGGGGCTAATAATTTTGACCTCAACGGTATGAATATACATGCACATTTTCTTTCTTTTCATCTTCTATGAATTTCCCAGAAAGAGATAAAGTTTATTCTAATTACTTTACCTTGTGTGAAAATATGTTAAATATGTTTCTTACTGTTTTTGCTGCAGCCTCAAATACTACAGCCTATCAACCCCCGCCTCAACGAGCACCACAACCAGGGAAGAATAGCAAAAATTCTCCCCACCGAGGGCCACAGTGACCTCACAAGGAGATGTACAGAGGCAGGAGCCCATATAGATGCTCATCGTCCTCTTGAAGGCCTCATGGAAGATGTGTCCGGCCCAATAAACCCTGACCAGCTGAGTCATCTTTTCAGTACCCACCTTCACTGTCCAGACTCTGCAGTTCCACAGGGGGAGACTGTCAGGGATGGTCCGGCATCAGCAGCGCAGTCTGCTGCGCAGCGTGAGTGGAGAGCCCCCGCTGTGATACTGCAGAACTCTGCCACTCCAGGACCTGGTGGATTGACATGCCCTCGCATGCTGCAGCCTCCTCGTCTTCACAAGCGTGTGTCTCTCCCTGCTCTTAAGCCAGGGGGCACTGGTGGATCTGCTTCTCTGAAGCCACAGTGTTCCTCCGGATCTTTGGCTTACCGGACCAAGCAGCCCCCTCCGTCAAGAGGCCTTCCCTGTTTTAATGCTGGACCCCAGGTGCAAGCTGCAAGTCTGTGTCGCACATCACTGCTTCAACCTCGTAGAGCATCCGAGCCTTACAGGGATTTAGAGAACACCAACTCCGGCCTGGAGGAACCTGGCCATGGCAAAGTCAGAGACTCTGGGACAGCCAAGATCCCAATCCCTTCAAGTCGCTCATGCTTCTCCAAGCCAAAGATTCCTTGAGGAGCTTAATACCAACACATCAGGACTTAAAACTGGAATGACAGTAATCTGACATTAACATTGATTATTTTCCTGTCTCCCATCCTATAATTTGAGTGTGATTATTTTACTTCACCTGTTATTTTCAGTGTCAAAGAAATATACACTGATATCATGAACCTACACAGATGATTCAGGGATTGGTACCGAGACTGCTGTGTTGCTTAAGTCTGCAAGGCCAGCCTGTAATGCCATTTACAGTCGGATCCAGTCTTTAAAAACCTGCTCGGTGTTATGTGAGAGTCCCTACACGCTTTCAGTCCACTGTTCCAGTCTAAAGAGTTTTTCTTAATGAAATCGATTAATGTCCTATGGACTTTGCACATGCTACTAAACAAATAAAACAAACAAAATGTATTTTTTCCTTTTGTAATACCCGTTGGGTATTACTGTGTTGTATTTAAAGGCCTGGATGTGTCCTTTTGACACACAGGTGCATTTAGTTTTAAACTAAGAGGTGACATGGATATGACCTTTGCGGTGTAAAAGAAAGCCCAAGGGAAGATGGAGTTAAAAATAAGAAGTAGGGAATAAATAAAAAATAATAAAAGAACTGCAAAAGGCAGAACAGTGTGGAAAAACTCAAAAACAAATTTGTCAAAGCTCTCCAAAGCTGTCACTTCAACAAGGAAAATATGGGTTTGTGTAAATGTGTGTGTTCATATTAAAGTTAGAATGAGGGACGCTGAGGGGAGGGACAAAGACAGAAGTTACTTAGCTGTTCCAAGTTCACCTCACTGCAGTATGTACTCACGTTTACAAAAGGGGTCATGAGACTGTGTTAAATGAAAAAAACAGCCACAGCAGAAGCTAAAAATACAGCTGTATAGAAGAAAATCATAAACTAAAATGTTTTCTGTGCTTGTGTTGGAGGTACAGCAATGGCAAAAAGTCAAGTATAGAATTGTTGTACATAATTTAGCACAAAATAACAACGCAGCATGTACTTGGTGTGCTCAAGTACATGTGAGCTCATATCTATATAAACTTTATCTACTCTGACACTGTGTAAGTCTGTGTTATCTTCTGGGTTATGTTTCATCTGCTCAAAGAAGAAAGTTAAAACTAACATGGTTTAACAGGAAGAAGTGGAAATGGCATGCACTAACACTAGTTAAGTTGATTAGCTTACAATAAGGTAAACCACCTGTTTCCTATGCAAGTACAACTTCTGCAAAAACAAAAACATGAGCCATGTTACTTTCATTTAAAATTCGTTTTTGCCTCATTAGAAGACATTGTCACGAGTAATTTAACGAGTTAACCTCAGGTCAAAAAAGTAACACTTGATTTAAGAAAAAAGAACTTGGACTCAATTAAATAACTTATTACATGGAGGTTTTAGCAATGAACACTGAGTCCTTTGAACTATCTCCCTCCATGACAGGCAAAAAACATAACCTTACAGGGCTTCATTAGATGTGAGAAGTAGCTCCTCATTGTGTGTCTCTGTGTGTGTGTGTGTCTCTAAGTCTAAGCTGTTGTCATTTTTTCTACCATCTCGTCTCTCTCCTCCTCTCGCTCTCCTGCACATCTCTTTGGGAACATCAAAGGTATTAGCGCGGTATTTTCAGGTAGGGAGCCTTCAGGGCTTTAGTGGTGTTTCTGTGGGAGTTTTCGAGAATTGTGTTTATCTCTCCTTTGCGAAGCCCTTTTTGCAGTCAGACGCTCCCGAAATGTCCCTGAACGGGGAGCAGCAGTGTGTTAAAAAGACCTTCTGACACCAACTCTGCTCTCGTCTCTGTCACGCCGCGTGACCGCTTGGTGTACGCCTCTGGCACTGTCCGGTCTGCTGCGTCCAATAATGCACCCTACATAGACAGAGTGAGATACACTTCAGGACACACAACTCATACGACACACATACAACTGCCCTGACGCAAATTAGAAAAACACCCACTTGCATCGACTCACACGTCCAAGCAGCCACACAAGTGCACCGCCATACACGCACTGAGATCTGAGCTTTTAAAAAGTACATAAAAGTGTGTTGTGTTGAGATGTGTTGTGAATTTTAGTAGCTATCACAAAAATGAGCCGGACCTTTTCAGATGCACATTGATCCATCTGTCAGCAGTAGCCAAAAAGCCTGCTTGGTATAACTCTGTGAAAGGACATGCCCCTTGTACATGTGTTCATGTGCATGTGATAAAACATGTTTACCTACTAGAAGGGTCAACATCGTGCCAAAACCAACCAAGCCATGAACACTGCTCTGCGTAGCCAAGAAAAAGCCATTTCTGTACATGAAAACGGGGACAGGGAGAGATCTATGGAAAGAGTGAGAATGTTGTAGTGTGAGCGATAATGTGTCAGGTGGGGTAAAACAAGAAACCGTGTGATGAAATCAAGATGAGGTGTGTTTGGCAGGATTCTCTGCTTCTGAATGTCTGTGTATGAAATGTCACAAAGGTGTGTGCAAGAGAGACGAGGGGGAAGAGAAAACATAGCATGTTTGTGTGCGCTCTGGTTTGGAGTCCAGCTCGGTCCTCTCTGCTGTGTCACTCACTGCTTAGTAATGCCAAACAGGAAATCAATGTTGCCCACTGCGTGTGTGTATACATCTTTGTGTGTATTTGTCTCCAGATGCCTCTGGCTGCCAGTGTTTCTCTTTCTCTCTGTGTGTTTTGTGAGTGTGTTTGTGTGTGAAAGATGTGCCCACAGGCCAAAGGTAAAGCCATGCCAGGGAAAGCAGGGTAGTGCCATCCCTCTCTCCCTGCTCTGGGATCCCTATCTCCAAATCAATGTCTCTGCTCAGTTTAGCACTCAAGCCAATCCATCTTGCTAGCTACGCTATAACAAAACCACAACAGGGCTGAAAACTCTGCAGCAGCTCAGATCAATTCTAATGCAGGATCTTGTTTCTAACAAATTGTAGAGCTGCACTGCACAACAGAAAACTTACCAAACATGACCACGTTGTGTAATCTTAGTGTAGTGAGCACAAGGCTGCAGTTTGGCTTCAGGACAAATGAACTGTCTATACAAATGTTGTCTTAGATTATAATAGACGTGAATATGTGGACACTGAGAAACAACACGTCTTGTGGTTTCACATAGTGGCCGTTTAATTTAACAACTCATAGTGCACGCTTTTGATGTACCACAACAGTGTTCCAGTTGCTTGACAAAGAGGTTTGAAGTGTGAGCTGTGTGTAACTATTCACATTTCCCCTCATAATATCCAAGGTCACTGTATTTATCACTACATGATCTACAATATTAGCTGCTTTAAGTCGTTCAGGCTTGTCTCGGATACAGTGCAATATTAGTTTAAAAAGAAAAAAGGGTTATAGTGGTGCTGTGTTATATTTTTGGGACCTGTTATGCAAATGAAAAAGGGAATGCTTTTGACAAATTCTAATCTGAAAGCACTTTAAATTAAATTAGTTTTTGATGCTGAATGAATAGAGCATAGTGTTCATTTAGTTTCCCAGTATCACTCCTGATTTCTTTTCTCTTTCCAAAGGGGTTTGCTGCAGTTATCTTATTCTTCTAGGGAACCTTGTGAGACAGTCATAAAAGCTGCACCAAAATCTGACGACAGTTGTTTAGAGCGATTTCTCTTCAGTGGTAAATCTCGCATGTACTCCTTAAACGTTTTCCGTTTTGACTGTTTTGTTCATGTGAAATCAGCAGGTCAGAGATGAAATGTACAGCAGGATGGCAGTGGGTGGTGGTGTGCTGCAGGTGAAAACATCAGCAGTCAGTGCTAGTCCCTGATTTTTATCACAGACCTCCACCAGCGCTTCAACACAAACACAGTCGCTGATCTCCATTTGTTTTGTTTTCTTTGTTTTCACTGTCCACTGAACGTCTGTGTGTGGTTAAAAATAAATGATGTTTGTGAAACAAACCTGGTTTTATTCATGTGTAAATGTTTCTTAATATTTCCATATGTCTGTTAGAGTCTGATGGTGTATGCTGCTTCTTTAAAAAAAAGTCAGAAGTCTTCAGTTTACTTTTACAAAAATTATTCATTATTTTGTTTGGTTTAATTTTTTTTTAATTTCCTTTAGCCTTTGTTCATTTGGGGTTGAATTTTTGGATTATTTTGGTCATTGTTGCTCATTTTGTTGACTTCTGTTTATGTTTATTCATTTTGTTCATTTGTTTGTTCAGCTTTTTTTTTATCAGCATGGCCATTGTTTACCAAAGTTTTGTGTATTGTCTTCAATATTTTGTTGATGCATTGGTTAAATTTTGTTCATTTTCTTGATAAAATTCAATCCCTTGAATTTCTTCTGCACATAAAGAGTAAAATACACATATTATAGTTTGTCCAAATCTTACATTTAATTAAAAACAATCTCAAATGCATTTAAGGATGATACCTGCAGATACAGTTTTCCTCATCTCTATTCATAAGCACCATGCAGCCCTGGTACACTTGTATAAAGTCCACTTCCTAATGAGGTTATGCGCTTCACAGACGATGGGTGAAAAACAGCCTGGCAGCGTGACACTGTCATTAACTGGGGAAGTGGGAGATGGAGAGGAAAGGTTTACTGAATGAGAGTGGGCCTCCTTTATCTCCACCTGTCACGTATAGTGAGGAATTTCACTGCTGTAATTTAACTGTGCTGCAGATTGTTAACTCAGAGAACAAAGCTTCATACATAAGATTCATTTTAAAGGAAGGCACTTAAACATCATTATTCAACGATATAAGTGGTTTTCCTTCCTGTTTGCTGGTAAATTTGGCCACATGATGAAATTTAAAAAATGAAAAAAACTTTTAAAAGGTGACAGTCCAGTGGAGCCAACATTTATGCCACTTCTTGAAAATGGAAATGGCGACACTCCACACTCAGTGGAGTGTGGGGTGATGAGTTCAAGGACCCAGCAAACAACAAGAAGGTTTCATGTGATTTAAAGGTGCCACTCGATGCAAGGCAGTGTAGCTTTTTGCATGTAAATTTTTATCATTTCAGGGTTAATCGTTCTGGTATAAGTTTATTATCTTGCACTGGGGACGTGAAATCAAATGCATATATTGATAAAAATAAAGTACAAACTGGTCATCTTTAATGTCTATTATCTCTGTGATGCTGTATTCCCTGGCAATGATGGAAAACAGTGAGGGATGCAGTAAAATGACTAGACACAAGTCATAATGGTAGATTTTATGAATGAGTTTTATTTACTTTTTTTCCCCACACTCACCTCACCCAATCACCTTGCTTATTATTTTCAATTTTCATGCATCTTTTGTTGTCTGAAATGTATGTCTTAAAAGGGATCATATGCCTCTACTAGCAGTACATGACATCACAAAAATGACCAAAATATTAAATCAACTGATTGAAAATGTATTAAACAAAATAAACAAAATGATCTAATGAGCAAAATAGTAAAGGAAATAAATGTTGCAAGAAAATGGGACAAAATAAAAGAAGATAATCAACAAAAATCAACAAAATTCACAAAAATGTATAAAATTAGTAAATAAAAAATTTAAAACAATGAACAAAAATAAGCAGACATGAACAAAAGAATCAGTACATTCAATTCAATTCAATCTTTATTTTTATAGCGCCAATCATAATCGCTGATTATCTCTAGGCGCTTCACAATTCGAGGCTGAAACCTCATGACTATACAGAGAGTAAACCAACAGAACCACCAAGAGCAAGACAAAATGAACAAAAATCAAGGACGCTATGAACTATGATTAAAAATTTTACAAAATGAACAGAAAAGAGAGAAATAATAACCAATTTGGTGCCAATATGTTGCCAGCAATAACATGTATTGTGTTATGTGGTACGTAAAGGGTTGGACTATTTTTACAGCTACAGACACTTAATTTTGTTCCCTTTCTGTCCAAAAATGGCTCTTAACTTTGTAAAGTTTGCAGACCCCAGGGCTAGGGTCACATGCAGGATCTTTGTCCAGAAAACTCCAATGCAGATACTGTATTATTTTAAGCTGTAAGAGACCATGCTGTGCAGGCTGAGGCTTTGTGTTTTTTCTGGGGCTTTTCCTCATCAGCCTCCACACGCCGGCCACTCTGCCAGGCTGATTTCAGATAAGTGGAGGTCTGAAACCCATGGCTCCAGGGCCATTTGCGGCTCTTTAGCCCCTCTCCAGTGGCTCCTGTGGCTTTATCCAGAAATGAAACTAACACATTATAATAAAACACAAGGAACAAAATTGGCACTAAACTAGGAAAAAGAAGAAAAAGCTACCTAATTACAAAAAAATCCTGACCAAACTGAAGACAATAATCTGCAAAATGAACAAAACAATCAATAAATCCAAACGAAAACCAAACAAAATAGTCAAGTAAATGAGCAAAAAGAAGAAAATGAACAAACAAAATGCAAAATGATGAACAAGATTAAGATAAAACTGAACAAAATGGTCCACAGAATTATCAAAAGTGAACAAAAATAATCAGGAAAAACAACAAAACTTACAAATGAAAATGAACACAATATTGTTTTTTTTTAATAAATCGTAAATAAATACAATTACAAAATGAACAAAATAATCAAAAAAATGAACAAACATGCACTACATAAACTAAGGAGATTAATCAAAAAGGAATGAAATTAACAAATTGGTTTTAAAATGTGCTAAAATGTCATGTTTTTGTGGCTCTAGACATATCTTTTTCTTCGTTCTGTTCAAAAATGCCTTTTTGGTTTGTAAAGACTGACCCCTGTTCTAGAGTATTCACACACTTCAACCAAGACAGTTTTTGTAAATTTTTTAAATGATTCCTTTATTGTACGGAACATATTAAAGTGCAAGATCCCTGGGAGACTGAGATTTTTGGTCCAATACCCCAAAAAAGAAATTAAAATGACATAATGCATAAGAATGTTGAATGGACTTACTGTAATTATCAACTTATTTTGACTTACAAAGTAGTCCCATTGGCATTTTCCACAGCAGACATTTTATCTCGTCATAGCATTAAATGCACAGGTGTGATTACTTTCAAGGAGACATATCATTAAAAATCACGTCTGTGCTTTTTAACATGATAAAACATGTTCCTGAGCCCTAAAATAATATTGCAGTATCAAAACAGTCAGTTCAGGGACCAAAATTTTCCGATGCAGTCAGCTAAATCTGCTTTCTCCCTCAGATGTTATACAGTATCACATCTTCTGTCAATCTCAACAATTTATATCATCTTTAGGGTCCAGAAATTTTACATATTATGCCAGAAAATGTGCAATATGTCTCCTTTAATTCCCTGTGGCCGTACTCTATTTCAGTGCATCCCTCCAAAGGTTTTGATTTGTTCATCTTGGCCTCTTGACATGCCTCTCTGGGACACTGACACGGAACGGATCCCTCATTTGATGTTATCAAGTCAGCCTGTGATTTTCTTGCTGTGACAAGTCAAAATGTCTGCTGTGAAAAGCTCTATTAGACTGCTCCAGGAGGCTTTGTACTCACTAACTGGATTTGCACCTGCACCGTTTTCTTCCTGCAGCCAAAGATTGAGCATCCTGTCCATGTCGTCTGCAGCCTGAGACTGAAGTAACCTGTTGATCACCACCTCACACCAACTCAAGTAGATTTTTGATTGCATGTTGCTCTGTTCCTAGTGCTGTGCTCAGAGAGCTGAAAACCTGTCCATGTATTTGCTCTGCTTGATGGCAATGCTCTCATGACTGCAAATGTCTGCTCTCATGCTCCCTGTAATGGGGTTTTTATTCATGTGATTTTCAACAGGTGCAAACCACTACTTGAGATTTGGTGCAGTGTGACCTGATTTTGGATGATCGAGCCTTAACACTGCTTTTGATCATTTTAAACAACAAAATAAGCACAAAATCAATAAAAAAGAAACAAGTAACCAGCCAAGTCAACCCAACAGACAACAAAATAAGCAACAATGAACAAAATGATCAACAAAATTGAACAAATTTAATAAGATAAACAACAAAGATAAACAAAAATGAGCAAGGTAGCTAACAAAAAATGTTTTTCTGAGAGTAGCTCTTTTGGAAAATATGTTTCACTTTTACTCAGTTATATTTGGGGCAAAAAATGCTTCTACTTACCGTATTTTCCGGGTTATATGTCGCTCTGGAATTTTAGTCGCACGAGCCAAAAAATGCATAATGAAGAAGAAAAAAATGTATATAAGTTGCTCTGGAGAACACCTCGCATTTTTTCGGGGAAATTAATTTAACTAAATCTGACACCAAGAACAGACATTTCATCTTGAAAGGCAAGTTATAGTAATAATAGAATAGAGAAACAGGCTGAATAGGTGTCTCGTATGTTAACGTACTATAACGTGGGGGATGGGTTAAAATTTCTATAAAATGTTTGTATGAATGTGTAAATGTGACAAATAAAGGTAACTTAACTTAAAATGACAAATGTTAGCATAGTAATCAGCAAAAAGTCATAAGCAATTTTACCACAAACATTTGCTTACTAATTATTCTGCCCAGGCTGATATAGTCACAGTAATTCACTCATGTGCATATGTTACGTGGAGGGTTGTTGAAGGTGAATAAGACTATGGGTAGATATAAAATTTGTACATATTATTCATGAATAATACCCTTTTAAGCCAGTTTTTAGTTACTTAATAGCTGAGGCATTAATTCAATATTTTTCTGGCTGGTGGACATGTAGCATATGTCACCGTGTGCAATTTCAGCAATTTAAAAACCAAGTACAGTGGTACCTTGCGTAATGAGTTTAATCCGTTCCGGCGTCACGCTCGCTATGCGAATTTCTCTGTATCCGAAGAGACTATTACATGTAAATCCATTAATCCGTTCTGGACCCACGACAAACTCCCATATAAAGTATGTATTACACACCCACACCTG
>JAQQAE010010324.1:0-14153 GCA_029823295.1 Pseudamia nigra
TCGGTTGTTGTCCGAATAATTCCTCGGTATGCAATTATATTTTTTTGCCAATTTTTTCCTCTGTATCCGAATTTCTCGTGTCAGAAGAACTCTTTATCTGAGATACCACTGTATTTCTATAGACTATACTGCCATACAAAGGAAAACAGCGGTAACTTTGCAAACAGTGAAACTGATGTTAAAGGTAAAAATGACATTTAAGTTTTTATTTACTACATTAATTTATTTCTTGTCAGTTTTTAATTTTTATGGATGAAATTTTCATTGTTATTCTGTCATATATTGTTCATTTTTGTTCATTTTCTTGACCATTTTGTTCATTTTTCTTTGTTTTGCATCTTACTTCATTTTCTTCTCATTTTGTCCGTTTTGGTTCAGTTTTATGATTAGCTTGTGGTATGCTTTGTTTTTGTTTTTTATTTTGTTTATTTTTTTAACCTATTTTTATTGATTATTTTCTCTATTTTGCTCAATGTCGTGTTGCAGTTACTTTTGCTAATTTTCTGTATTTTTTGAAAAAATATTTCTTTCAATATTTTTTATGATTTTGTCTTTTTTTTTTACAATTTAGTTCATTATTTTGCCTGCATTTTACAGTTACTGCAAAATTGAGATTTGTCCGTAATGTCAGGTCTCAACATACCCACTTGGACACATGTGGCTGGATATCTCAGGATGGATATTAATGCAAGGTCTGAACCCCTGAATGTATACAGAGAAGACAATGATTTAGATCCTGTTTCACACTGTATGTATTTGTAAATTTCCTGTCTGTCTTTTTCTTAAGCCACATCCATGACCTTATTCCCCCTAACAAAGCCACACATATACCATGTCTCATTGTCTGTCGGAGCACTCTGCATGTCAAAAAATGACACTCCAGGGGTACTCTGAACATCAAAATATCATACACTGAGACGTCCTGTATTTTTTATGTTATATGATCATGACAGAAACATGTACACTAATTTGGAAATTATAAGCTCAGAGCTGTATGATTCTGTATGACAATTTATAACTAGAGTCTTACTGTTTTGTCTGCTCTACAAAATCTAACAACAAAATTTGTGTCTGATATTTTAAAACATGTTTTTTCTTTTGCCTGTGAGCCATTTGTGGTGTCATCCAAAGAGCAACAATCCCCCAGTGAGAAGAGACTCAAACTAAACCAAAAGCATAAATTTAGCATTACCAAAAGCATCACAACAAAAAGATCACGGCCTAAAAATAATTTCAGCATGTTGCTGTTTCAGAGGCGACCAGTCCCGGATGGTCTGCACCAGCATGTGTGAACACGGCCCCAGCAAAGAGATGGAAACACACGAGGAAAGCACAGCTCTAATTATAAACAGGCATTAGCATGGGTGTGAAACCAGAAGTGACAGCAGCAGTGGGCAGCCAGATACACACGCACCCCCCTGACACACACACATAAACACACACACACACACATAAACAGCGTCTGCATGGGCCAGAGTCATCATATGGACAAATCACAACTGCTCTGGCTCAGTAATGTCTGGCAGATGTTAAAGCTTTGTACTTAATGACTCCCTCGAGACCTCACCCAATCAGACAGGACACTGTGATCTGACAGGACTGTGTGTGTTACGTATGTGTGTATGTGTGTGTGCACTGCAGTAATATTTGTGTTGCGCAGTGGAGCCCGTGATCTTTGAATACATACATGTCAATGAACATCTGGAACATTTGAATCTTATGTGTCTCCCTTTATTCTGAGGTTTCAGATAAAACGTGTACATGTGTGAGTGTGTGTTGGGGGTGCACATGTGCGTGTGTGTGTGTGTGTGTGAGGGAGGGAGAAAGGAGGAACCCTTCTGTTAGCAGAGAGTCATTTCATGCTTCACTACAGCATATTTCAAAGAATAACTAGATTTTTATTGGACAGCACAGCTTAGTTTTATAAAATAATCAGACAAAACACAACAGGACAGAAACACATTAAGAAAAATGTACTAAGCGATAATGAGACCAGGAAGAAAAAAATGGTTTCTGGTTGATTCTCAAGAGTTAGCTGAGTTAGCTGTCTGTATTTCACTAAATTGCATCCACATTAAACCCTCTCATTACAAGTTTTAGTACAATCTGTGTAATGGCAAAAACACGTAATTTCTGAATCTGTAATGACAGTGAAAAAAGTTTGACATATAAGCTTTTTGACAGAAATAATCCAGTCTTTCTAAACGGTTCATATAAACATTCCTACAAAGTCGTCAAACTATTTTTCTGACAGTTTAGTCCCTCATAATGCCATAAAAGCAGCAGTGCTCTGATTTGCTATATTGAAAATGTCAGCAGCAGCAGATGCTGTGCTAATGGCCACTGGATGCTGCGCTGGAATCTAGCAGCTGGTATCCATGACATGAACCACCACCAGGGAGAAACGCCGAGCAATCCACAACCCTGTTGCAGTCGAGTAGCTGTACACACCACTTAATCACAGCTTTTAGGGGAATGCAATGTATGTAAGCCTCAATTTAGACTTTAAGGACTGGACAATGTGTCTGGATTTTAGCTGAATCAGCATGGCAATATGGCTTTAATACAGTCAAGAATAGAACACAAAACATTGATTTTTTTATTTCTTAAAGAAATGATGGACTGTCTTTCTTCTTTACTTAATTGAGTGTTTCTTATCATAATATGGATTTGTACAGTAGTTGTAGTAGCACTAACAGGGATATTGACTCTGTACCTGCTCTTCCTCTGCACAAGAGAACTGATGGTCTAAAGCACATTTAGAAGGCAAGAAATGACACAAATTAACTCATGGTGAAACACACCAGTGATCTGAAAACTTTTCCAGGTGACTATCTTGTGAATTTGATGAGAGAATGCCATGAGTGTGCAAAGCTTTCATCAAAGTTAAATGTGGCTACTATGGACAGTGTAAAATATGCTCTAAAATATAAAACATGTTACAGTTTTTTGTTTGCTGTGTATTTTATGCATGTTATTTCAGTTTGGATGTCGTTAATATCAATGTACAATGTTGAAAATCATAAAAGCAAAGAAAAACACAAAGGAGAAGGTTCGTCCAAATTTCAATGGCAGTGTAACACACACGTCAGATTTTTACATTTTTAATCTGTAAACATGGTTTGAGTTTCTAAAAGTTTTAAGCTGGAAGTGTGCCAAAAACACACCCAGCTCTCTAAAATTGTTAAAGAGCTATTTTCCAGAAAGGCTAGTGTGAAAGTTGCAAAATTTTACTTTTTGCCTTTTTAGTGCATCAACACTGTCACTTTCTGATGCCCCGCCAAGAACTGTCACTCACTTCACCCCACCTACTGTTCATCACCACCTTTCTCCGTCTGTCCGTCAAACAGGAAGAGCGCCTTTCCCCCTCCATCTGTTATCATCTCCTCTTCTCCTTGAGTGCTAGGGGGTCAGAGGGGCTGTCCATGGGCTGGTCATCCCGTTAGAGGCCTATTAACTGTCCCTGGGCTCTCCGCTGGAGTCTACTGCGGAGAAATCCATATCAATACCTGTCTGTTATACCTCCCACAGCTAGACACAGCCAGGCTGCCTGCCTGGCGCAGACTACACTGCATGGGCCTCCTGTCGAGACACAGTGTAGATGAGGTTTCAGTGTGAGCGTGGCACTTCAGTGTGGACCTCCTGTCAGTCCTCCTGTTGCACTGATGGACCTAAAAGACAATGCAGGATTTGATAAGGCACACTTCCTAGTCCTGTTAATGCCCATAATCCCATCAGTTATCTCTTTAAGTCGCATCTGGCCTGCAGTGTTTACAGCATGCCACTTCCTCCAACACACCAAGAGAAAGGAGAGCACAGCAGTGAGGAGAGAGTCTTCAAGCATGGAAGGCTAAGAAAAAAACTGAGGTTGAATTTGAGAGCTTTGATTCAAATGGTGGAAGAAAGTCTTCAGATATTCTTCTATATATTATATTTTTGTCAAAGCACATATACAACACTGAAACTTTATCAGCAAAAAGTACTTAAAGGTCCAATACTGTGTGATCTATCTATTTTTGGTTTTTAAGGTTCATATAAACTCTGTGATGTAAAAAAAAATTGTGAAAATCTGAACCTGTTCAGTGCAATCAGTCCCGAGGAATCCTCACAATAAAACGTGGAACAGGAAAAAATACAAGCCTTTTTGGACTTGGGATTTGTGACCTCACATGACATAACCAGGCATTGTCCAGATAAAGTGAAAAGGTCTCTATGTGCCAGTAGAATTATACATTTTAATAGTGCCATTCTAAATTTGAAAGCATCAACAGTTACAACCAATTTAAGTCAAACTAAAATTACCCGGGGCTCCATGATCAACTGTCAGTATTCCTGACTTTTTTTTTTCTGGGAAACTGTCCATTAAAAAAAAATCATTATTTTGTGTTCACAGTATCCTTTTGTTAGGATCATAGACTGTATAGATTATGGACAAAGTGACCGTGAGTTTCTGAAGGGCCGTTTTGAGGCCAACCGACTTATCACTTCCTGGACGGCATGTTGGAACCAAAGACAGGATGTAACCATATTTGGACGAACGGCAGCAGGGCTTACGAAGTGGGGACTCATGGGAGAGCTAACATTATCACTATCTTACTGATGCGGTAAAACTTCACCACACAGTGTCAAACAAAGTCATATCACAGTCTTGTTAGTGTAAACACTTACCCACAGCTGCAGTCGAGTGTATCTCATGTATAACTATGAACATTTTGAATAAATAGAAGATACAAAGCTCTGAATTGGTCCGACTTCGCCATAGCGAGCTGCTGCTACAGCGAGATGTCAATCAAACCCCAGCATGGCAGTAATTTGTCAGATTATTTGCCGTAATATCTTAATAACGAAGCAAAAAGTTAAAGATGGACCATCACATTACTTATTAGAGGGTCCAAATAAAACATTTGAGACCATGATGACCCATGAAAAAAAATTATTTGCTTAGTATTTTCAGATAGAAGTCCAATGTATCTCTATGGGAAAAAAGCTTCTTGGAGCCGGACGATCGATTCCCCAGCGGCCAATCAGTGGGATTACAACGTAAAGTTACTTCCGCATTGGCCTCACTGAACAGCCCAGGTCGTTGCCCCTTGGTTAGAATCTGATGCTAGGTGACCTTTGGAAAGATTTGCTACCCAACCAATCAGAGCATTTTTTGATAAATAGTGGGCGTGTACAAGCCTTTTCTATAAAACCAGAATGTGTATGATGGAGTTACAAAGAGGCCGTCAGAAAAGCAAGAAAAAAAATCAGTTAATCACATTATATTTTGTCAACACCTTTACAGATGTCATTAATAGAAGAGCTACAGATATACAGTAAAGTTAAAGGTGAAGTTATGGGACCTTAAAAGTATGAATATGTAAGTAGTAATTTTAGGTAAAATTGTGCCCTGTTTTTAAAATTATGTTTTTGGATTCACAATTCTCCTGCAACAGTGTTTCTTACTCTTGAACTTTAAGTAAAGGTCGTAGTTATTGTAGGTGAATCTAATGTTAGTCTGTGTTTATAGAGCCAGTGTCCTGTGAAAACCACGTCCCTTTTCTAAGTTAACTTTTCAAGCACTCAGACAAATAGGCACATTTTAAATTTGCAATGATACAATTCAATTCAGTTCAATTTTATTTGTATAGCGCCAATCATAATCGACAATTATCTTTAGGCGCGTCACAATTTAAGACGTAGACCTCATGACTAGGGCAACAGGGGAGGAAAAACTTTCTTTAACGGAGCCTCCAGCAGAACCAGCGGCTCAGGGTAGGCGGCCATCTGCCTCGACCAGTTGGGGTTAGTGGACAGAGGAGAGACAAAAGAAAAGAGCAGAGATAGAACAACAAACAACACAGATACTGGACCGATTCACAACCAGCAAACACACAGCAAGGGCATCAGGAGACCTAGAGACCTAGAGACAGAGGAAGGAAGCACAAAACAGGGAAAACGCAAGTTAGTATCACAGTATTGCAATAATAGACAATAAGAAAGAGAGGGACAGAGAAAGAGAGGCAACTAGAGAGATGAGAGATGAAGAGAGAAAAGGAAGATGGAGAGAGAAGATGTAGAGGGAGACAGAGAAGGAGAGAGATGGTGGGAGAGAGAGAGAGTAAGAAGGGAAGAGATTTAGAGAGAGTAAGGGAAGAGTTAAAGCAGGGGATAAGAAAGGGGTACATGCTTCACGTTTCTAATAATTGCACATATCATGTGGTTTTCCATCAACAGGAAGAAAACTAAAAACCTCTCACAGACAAATGAAGTGGGCTATTTGCCCCTGAGATGAAATGAAAAGAAGCGGAAATGATCAAGGATAAGTATGTCAAATTGAAGAAGATGGACCACTACAGGCAATCAAATGAATTTATATAATTTTATTCTTTAATTGCTCTAAACTGGTCTTGAGCAAAACTGAGCCTTCATTATTTTTGCAGAAAAAAGTATCACACTGCTCTTGTGTTTGTACATCTAGTACTCCCAATTACACCTTTACCACAAGTGTTAATATGCATTCACAGTAACTCCTGGGTTCAGTCAACTTCAAGTGCTAGCACTACATGATTGTATATTGTATAACAGTACATTTAAGGTCATGCATTCTGTAATCAGTGTAAAAGTAACTCTCCCAACACTGTATATTTCATATACAGTATCTCATTATAGGAAACTAATGAGAGCTTTTCGTTCCTCTCATCCATCATATCAGTAGGAAGTGTAAAACAAACATGTCGTGTGTGTCCATCTGTCTTGATGTTAGCAGAGAATAGAGGTCTGTTTCCTCATTAGCAGCTTATTAAGAGTCCCAGCTCAGCAGAGAGCACTCTCCCTGGAGGACAGGGGCTCAGGGGGAGGGCATTCGAATGCTACACAGAGCTTTGTCTTCGGGCCTGGCCTCCAAGACTGGCCGGCCCCCTGTCCAGACCTGCCCAGGGGTCGCTATGTTATGCAAGGAGAGGAATAAGGAGAGTCAGAGGAGAGGGACGGAGAGAGGAGGAGAGGAAGAGAAAGAGAGCTGATCTGAAGTCATCCATCAAACCTGCCGTCACTTTTCCCACCTCCTGGAGAGACTGGGAGAGAAGTTAATGTAAGGATGAATTTGAACAACTGCCTCAATAAAACAGATAAATAGCTTTGTGGATGTAGGTGAAATACATGTTTTACTCCCTGTTGAATAATTAAAAGGCTCTGACACTGCCTTTAAACTAAAATAAAACCCTTCTCGTAGCTGCTATCCATCCTGATTTAAATAATACATCTGTTCACAGTGCGTTTGTGCCAATTCAGACATGTGTTAACTGCAGACCAGTGCTGGACCCTGCAGGTCTCATGGTATTTGTTGGGTTTGTACCGGTGATTGGGTTCAGGTCTCTATTGATCACACCCATGCAGTGCCCATCTGTCCAGTGCACAATAAGTACTGTTAATGTAAGAACACTGACAAATACATGCAGTATGACAATAGACACGCAAACAAAAGCAAACAGGAGTGCATATGTTCATACACATACACACAAACGGTGCACACACGGCCAACTTCCCACACATTTTAACAAAGAAAACACCATATTCCACCAGTTAACTGTCTAATTATACAGTCGTCCTCAATTTTACAGTATTGTGAAAGTGAAAGGCAGATGACACAAGCTGGCAGTTCCTCAAAAAGCTTCACCAGGCTCTGCAAGGCAGCTGGTTAGCAGAGGGCCAATGGAGGAGGAGGAAGACGGCAACAGCTGGTGGAATAAATGTGAGTAGTTAAACAGGAGTTTCCAAAACGCTGCATGTTTGGGATGATCACCTGAGGCTTAGTGATGTGGAAGGATTAAAAAAAACAGATAAAAGTAAAGCTTTCGGTACCAAACAATGACATAAAGTCATTTCTAAATGGTCAGTGTAACACTGAATAAAGGAAAAAAGTACAGTGCTTAACGCATGTAGCTGTCAGTACTGTTAACAGTACAGTACTGGACATGACCAAAGTCATGTTTATGTTTCTGTTATGGTTAATCCACCAGTATGCACAAGCTCTTTAATCAAAATGATATTTTTAATGCTTTTAAAGCATTTGTTATTTGAGTGAATTTGGATGAAATGTTCAGGTTAGGTTAAAAAATGACATAAAGACCAATTGAATAGACTCTGGGAGTGATTTTGATCATCGTCTGGATCCAAAAGATTTTTTAAAAGATCACCATTGTGAGATAGGGCCAAATTCAACATTTGTCCTTGTAACGCCACAAATAACATCCAGAAGAGTTTGCCAAAAAACAGGATAACACCAAAGTACATTCTATGAAAGTACAAAGTTTGATCCAGATATGGACCGTTTTCCACCTATTGTGATCCAGAATGCTTATACTTACAGGGGTTGAGGAAAAATAGCTACTGTAAGATAGTAAATAAAGCTATAGACATGAAACTGACTCCAAACTGTATTGGAAAGTCTGCTGATTCAGTCATGTGCCCATGGATTTGATGTATCTTCAACATTTATGGCACTAGCTGTAGAGAGAAAACCACCATTATAAAAATGTTATTTTTTGTGAATAACTATTGAACTAATAATGATATGTATGTGATTCCAAATTCTAATGGTAGGTTTTCATAGACAAAGAATCCAATAATGAATAATACATTTAAGAATATTACTTTTGGTGCAATAACATTATGGTGGAAATGAGCACAGGTTCAAATGGTAATGGTAAGTTTTCAATATGAGGAGAAACTGAGCTGCCGTCGCAGAGGTCTGCACTCTCTGACTGCTTTCCAGTTGCTATCTGTGAATTTTTGAATTTACTATTTTATTTTTAAAAAGCAGTTATTTACTTCCTTTTCTGAACAGAAAAATTAGTTTTGGTTATGTTGATTCATTTCTCAGTGAAGTCCACTGTGTCAACTCAAATTTGGAATACATATGTGAATTCAGCTTGAAATTCCTTACTCCTGTTCAAAATGGTAAACCATCAAGATCTCACTGAAAAGGAAAGAATCCACATTAAAGTATCTTGTGATGCTGGATGGTCTTTGACACAAACAGGACAGGTGTCTGATAAATGTGTGTATTGAAGTGCACTGACAAGTATGTTTTAAGATATTTTTAAGTTAAAATATACTTACTTATGTCTATTTTGTGACCATATTCTACAAGTAACAGACATTAACCCAGTAGATTTCCTCCAAAATGATAGAAAGTAAGGGAAGTGTTCTGAGTCTGGACCTTAATAGATACTATGAATACACAACAAAAAAATACAAACTACCCTGGAATGTGTAAGAAAACTTGATTTAGAGTTATTCATACACTATTAACACTTGTATGTAGTTTTGTATGACTACATCATATACAGTTCCTTTTGTCTGTATCAATAAACAAGAATGAGTGAAAACTGTTGGTTCATGGCCTGGTAGATGTAGAATGTCATCATGCAGAATCATGCCACATTAAGTGCTTTATAATGATTAATAACTGACTTATAATGTACACTGAGCAACATCAGCTTCAGACAGGACTAAAGAGGTTTATTTAACTATAACAACCTGCTTGTTCTGCTTATTACAGGGATATTAACTAAAGAAATCAATGATGTGACAGATTTATTGATACAGGAATAATGTGATTCACATAAAAGACCAAAATGGGCTAATTTGCTACTGATACATTGCTAAAAAAAGAACTAGTTAATTTAAAAAAATGTATACTTTAATACAAAGTTAATATGAAGTTAATCTAGGGTGTTAAGATGCAAAATGGGTTTTATTGGGTCATTAACTTGTTCATCATGTTGCACATTTTGGTCCATTTTGCTCCATTTGGTCCATTTGGATCATTTATTGCAATTTTATAATTTTCTTTGTTGTTTCATTCATTTCTTTTGCCGGTCATTATTTATTATTTCCTTGATAAGTTTGTCCATTTTTTACACTTTTTTGTATTATTTTGTCTATTTTTGTTCATTTTGAAAAAAATTATTTTGTTCATTTATGTCCATTATTTTTCACAGCATGGATATTTTTGTGACTTTTTTGGTCATTTTGTGGATGTTTTATTGCTTCTCTGGATTTAGTTCAATTTTTTGATCATTTTTTGATAACAGTGTCATTTAAAAAAAATTTTTGGTCTCTTTCTTTGTTTGTTGGTTCATATTGGTTCCTTTTTTATTTTTTTATTTTTGTTTAATATTTTGTTTATTTTTGGTATGTGTGAGGTGTGGATATTTACATTCCAGACACCGACCGTCATGATAAATGTTTGTTGAAACACAGTTTTCAGTGATGTACAGTAAATAGATTCTGGCTTTCTTATCCCTTATACTCTGTTCATCCCTCCACTCTGCTTTGTCCTCTCCCATCTTTCTGTAGGCCATCTTTCCCAGCCTGCTTTGCGGTCCCGGAGGCGCCAGCCGCACCCTGTCCCGTGCAGTCTCCCGCCGTCCCACTGAAGACCGTGAAATCGGCATGATTAATAATTATAATTATTGGCAAACGTGCCAGCTGCTCTGTGGCAATGGGCACCTCTGATTTATGATTCTGTAAACGCAAACAGTCATTGTCCATATTCAGAGAAGAAAGGAGGGAAGGCAGGAGGGGAGAAGGAGGCAGAAGGGGAGTTTTGGACGCCTGCCCTCAAAATATGATTTTATCTTCGGAAGTCAGCAGCCCTGTCCTGCAGGCATTGTCCTCCTTCCCTCCCTCCTCGCTTCCAACCATTCGTCTCTTGTTCGGCCCATACTCCTCACCTAGTCTGTGTGCTGTGGAGCATTGCTTTTTGATCTCAGTGGGCTTCAAAGGAGTCTGGGGCCACAGGGCTTCAGGCTTTGTGCATGTAGACTGCTGCCTTTATGGAGAGCCTATCGTTAGCATTGTACTGCCCTTAGTGTTGAGGTGTGCGTGTACAAAGCAGCACACAAAGATTTGGGGGCAATTAATGATCCAGGAGAGAAATAAACCTTGTTGTCTGGTGAAGATAATTCATCAATTATGTGGGCAGAATCTGATTTTTCCGATGCCATAATAAACTGGAAATCAACCAGGAGTCTGTCAGAAAATAATACTGGTGACAAGTTTGCTTTTAGTTGTAGTACGTGTGTGCACATGAGAGTGTGTCCTGACTGATGGAGCTGCACAGTCTGTTCATCAGGCTCTGGGGGTCTGCCGATGTGTCTATCAGTGACAGAACGAGACTATGGATTACCTCGCTCATTAATCACCATCAACGTGACAGCTCCTGCACATTCGCTCACAGAGATTGGGTGTTATATATACAAGAATCCCTTCATGCAAACACACACACATATCTCTCCAGACACAGACCAAGTAGTTGTGACAGCTACTGGCCACCAACCTGTCCGCAGCCTAATCTCATTAGGGTCCTTCTGGCATCTGGGCCTGTTCTGCTGAGGGATGGACCCTGATGGAGTGAAGAAGACAAGGCATTCAAGCGTATAATAGATGTCTAAATCAGCTGGCCTCAGCCACTGGGTCCTCCGCTCCTTAATTCAGGCTGTGGACATAAAAACTGGAACGTACCTGAAACACATAAGAAGACTGAAAGACATGAGAAAGATGAACTGTCACGACTTGTAATTCTATCAAAAAGCATCACAAGATAATTTTCAGAAAACTGTTCATGCCATGTAGTGTTTCATGCAGTAACTTTGTGAGCTATTGACTGAGGCACTGAAGGACATACGTAGTTAGAGGTGTTTTATCAAAAAATTAGGAACAGGCTCTAACTTTTGTCTCCTGACCCACTGGTCTAACAATGTTTTACACTCTCAAGTCTTGTTCTGACATTTGTTTCTGCAGGTCTTCATAGATGGTGGCAATTTGTTTGCATATGCTGTATCTGGCATTTATGTTAGTCAGGAAACACAGTTATTGAGTAAATCTGTTTCAAGTACAATTATTTACCTTCATGATGTTCCATTAACTTTTTTTCTGCTCAGGCTTTTTTTTTGGCAAAGGAAAATTGAAATGCACTTCGAACATGAGTTAAAGCTAATTTTGTCACAGATAATATTCTGCCTTATTATTGACCATGAAAACACATCAGTGAATTGTCTGCCATTTCTTTATTTTTCACATACTTTCCATTATTTACTCAGTGAGTTTTGTAAACGACTGTAATGACTGTAAGTGTATTTTGTGACACTTTACTCAAGGGGTACAATTTATATACTGTACTTAAGTAATTCATTTGTTAATTACTAATTAATAATTAGTAAACAAATTCATTTATTCATTCATTTATAGTTAATTAATTCAAAATATCCTGGAAAAGAATTAAATAATGTCTATTCTATTCTATTCTATTCTATTCTATTCTATTC
This sequence comes from Pseudamia nigra, assembly GCA_029823295.1. NCBI lineage: Eukaryota > Metazoa > Chordata > Actinopteri > Kurtiformes > Apogonidae > Pseudamia > Pseudamia nigra. The sequence continues at coordinate 12,318 of JAQQAE010010324.1, forward strand.
TATTCTAAACTAATGCATGACTCATGATGATTTAGTGCCTTCATTTTCATTAATTCATGATGCCCACCATGAGCTAATAATGACTTCTGTGTTGCATTAAGTGAATATTCTTAAGTGAATATTTCACAGTTACTTCATCATTAGTTAAGGGACATGAATTAATGGTGACTTCATACATTAACGTAAATGTTTATTTCAAATGGATGGATTTGATCAGTGTCTCTGTAACATGCTTTATTTTCTAATATTTCAAAAACCTATGAAGCCTTATTAAATTTAATCTGCTCATCTACTCAAACATGTGAGTGGCTGTATGATCCAAAAGTCGAAGCAGGAGCAGGTTATTATGAAGTAAGCCAAAACTTACACTACCAGTCAAAAGTTTGGGACCACCTCAGATTTTTAATATATATGTCAAACTGGCCTTTTTTCATGCAAAGTAAAAAGGATAAAACAATATTTTTATAAGTACTTATAACATGTATTAATTATATCAATTTAACAATGACAACATCAACTTTGATCAAAATAAACCTAAACTTTGGCTACATCAAAATACCCTCCTTTTGCTTTAATCACTGAACAAATTCTGGACATCCTAAGCAATAATGAGTCAACGTATGTGCTTGGCAACGCACTCCAAGCAATTTGCAAACACTTAAGCACAGTTGAAGTTTCGCTTTTTCTCAGGACAGTCAATGTTTCTCACTTTATCTGTTTTTCCACTGATACCAAAAGGATAGAGGATATTGTACACTCATTTGCCAATTTAAAATTTGTATTGCGTATTGAAATATCCCTTAATCACATAAAAATATTGCTTTTTTCTTTTTTCTTTGCATAAAAAATGGCCAGTTTGATATATATACATTAAAAAATCTCAGGTGGCCCCAAACTTTTGACTGGTAGTGCGCAGTTATTTCGGTTTAATTGTAAACCTGTGGTGCCTGTTTTGATTAAATGTATTGGGTCATCTTTTTTCATGCCAGCTTATAAAAATATTCAAAAATAAAGGATGTTACACAGAGTCTGATAAAATGCATGCATCTGAAACAAACATTAAGTTTTAACATTATTAAGATACTATGAGTTAATTTCCCTTAAGTAATGATGAACTAAGTGAGAAGTATTCACATGATACCACAGTGAATTCACCATTAGTTCATTGTGAGTATCATGAATTCTTGATAAACCATGCATGAATTCATCCATTACATTATCATGAGCCATGCAGTAGGTCAGCATTACAAAAGAATATGAACTGCAGCCGTCCACGGAAGTATTACCATGTATTTATAATATTGTAATAACAATAGAAATCTTGTACATATAACTGAACGGAACTGAACTGGATTACCGTTGTAATCCTGCAAACTAGAAAACAAGACAGTGACCACTTAAACAGTAATGAAGTACATGTAGGTGTGTGTGTGCTGCTACTGCTGGTGGCTTAGTGACACTCATCACACCTGTCTGCCACACTCCAGTCTGCTGCAGCCCTGTCCTGTCCTGTCTGGTCCTGGAGAGCAGTGTTGTACCTGTCAGTGTAGTGCAGATGGGCTCCAGCTCCCTCAGGTACCTGGGCTAAATACCCGTCATTAATCACCACATAAAGCCTCCCCAGCGGGAGATGCCCCAGGTTAGACCGCATCAAGAAATAAATTGGCTGAAAAATGGCTCTGGATGGAGTCACCATCCCTGGAGAGGAGAGGAGAGGAGAGGAGAGGAGAAGAAAGGAGGGGAGAAGAGAGGAGAAGAGAAGAGAGGAGAGGACAGAAGAGGACAGCAGAGGAGAGGAGAGGAGAGGAGAGGAGAGGAGAGGAGAGGAGAGGAGAG
>JAQQAE010010325.1:0-14153 GCA_029823295.1 Pseudamia nigra
TGGTGAAGGAGGACATGAAGGTAGTTGGTGTGAGAGAAGAAGATGCAGAGCATAGGGTGAGATGGAGGCAGATGATTCGCTGTGGCGACCCCTGAAGGGAACAGCCGAAAAGAAAAGAAAAAAAGAAGAGCGGTATTGTTTCAGTAACTTATGCCATGTCACAAAATGTATTTCTGTGTAGTGCTGCATTGATTTTTAGCCAACTTGCATTGATGGGGAAAATCAAAACGCTCTGTAAAATATTCTGCAGCATCTGTATACTCAAGTGGGTTGAGGTCTTGACACTGTGGAGACCAATCCACAAGTAAAGATGTCTCACGCTCCCTGAACCACTCCTTCACTATCTGAGCCTCAGAAATCTTGCCATTGTCATCTTGAGACATGCCTGTGCCCCCACGGAAGAAAAAAAAAATCCACTGATGGTAAAACCCGGTCATTTAGTATATTCAGTCTGATTTCCTTATAAGATTGCAGAGCCTAGACCTAACCAACTGAAGCAAGTCGAGGTCATAACACTGCCAGCCTTGCTTCTTACCTTGATGGATCCATCTCTGGGCTCAACAAACCATGATTTTTTTCCATGGCTCCAAAATATCTTTAGCACACCAAAGCCTTTTGATTCGAGACTGACCTTACAGGTAAGTAGTTTTCTTAAGTCTACACCGGTGTTCCAGGCAGTCCCAAACCCTCAAGTACACCATAAATTGTACATGTGGAATTCCCTTTCACTACTAAGCACAGCTTCAAATTATTCATTGGGAAGATCTTAACTACAGTCATACTCCAGCTAACGAATTTAATCCATTCCGGCGTCACATTCATTGGCGGAAACATTCGTTAGCCGGTGCCGGTTTTTCCACAGGATACATGTAAAACCAATTAATCCATTCTGGACCCATGAGAACTCCCATATAAAGTATGTATTACACACTCATAGGTGCACATTTATTCATTATTATTATTTGAAAAGGAAGTTATGTTAATTATCTGAAACAGAATACATGAAATTAGTTCTAAAAATGATTTAGAATGTATTCTCATCTTGGCTTATGACTAGGTAGTGATGAATTTTTTCCTCCTGCAGCGTGCATCAGTGGACATTGGGTCTCTTGTCTGCTGTGTGTTTTTCGGTGCGACGTCCTGTACACGTCCACAGCTGTAAACACAGCTCCAGACACCGGAGCTGCCAGCTGTAAGCACAGCTCCAGCGTGTTTACTGCTAACAACATAGCTCCGGCTGTGTTGTTAGCCAGCTCCAGTGTTGCTAGCTCACAACGGCGGCAGCTCTAGGTCCAGCATTGTGGTGTTAGCCGGCTCCAGAGTGTTAGTAGTTCTGGTTAACAGCGCAGCTGTGTTGTTAACCGGAGCCAACACCACAAAGCTGGGCCCGGAGCTTCCGCCATTGTGTTGTTAGCTCCAGGTTAATGGCACAGCTATGTTGTTAAACGGTTAACAACACAACACTGTTGGTGACAGCTCCAGGTCGAGTGTTATGGTGTTAGCACCGGCTGTGTTGTCAGCCAGCTCTGGTTAACAACAACGCTGTTGTTAACCAGAACTAACAACACCAGAGTGTTGTTAGCCTGACACCCAGGCCACAGCACCATTAAGGAGCAGGTCTGTAGCAGACACATCAAGCTACTCGTGGTTAGCATTTGGCCTATTACATCCCACAGGAGCTTTTGTTATTGTGTTGACGGTTTACATCTGGGCAATAGTTCACTTCGGGGTCGATCTCTTGCGTTACCCGAATTTTTCCTGTTAGCCAGAACAAAATTTTGGCCAATTTTTTCTTTGTTACCCAGATTTTTTGTTACCAGAAGCGTTCATTAGCTGGAGTACCACTGCATTTGCTCAAGTTACATCAAGGTGGTGCCTTGGTTTTGGCAAAATGAGTTTACATCATGTAGCCAGTGTGTACGTAAAGCTATGACCTTAACTGCAGACACGAGAGGCAGAAGACAGGTGCGACTCCTTACAATGGAGTTTTAACAACAGCAGTATGAAACGGATTTGTCTGGATTACCTTCAGCCTGAAAACATATTAGAAGAGGCCTCAGTTCAGTTCGTACCTGGTTTCTGAATGACTGAATTGCAAGCATTGGCTATCTCCTCCCGCTTCGCCTCGTCTGGGTACTGGTTCTCCATGAAGAAACTGGAACAAGATTGGACACCGTTAAATCATATAAAATCCCAGACTCCACATTGATTAAAGGAGTCTGAGCAGAGCTGGATGCATCCTCATTTTACACTTCATTACCTTTTAGTCGTCACACAGAACTACAGAAGAGACAAGACAATACAGTATATATACAGTGAGTGGGGTCTTTAATGTACAGCAACAGATTAATGGATGCACTAAGTGGATTAAATTCTGGATTTTGAGTATTGCGTCCTTAAATCTCTTCCTGAGGGCTTCTATATGAAAACTCTAAAGAACAATTTATACATCCAGGTGAAGCTCATAAAAATCATATTTTTCCTTTGCACATTTTCCTTACTCATGTCTTACTTTGGAATATCTCTGAGGCTGAAAAAGGAGGATTAGCTCACATTACAAAACACGCGGGGATCAATTTCTTCCAACCCTCTCACCCTCTGAGTCGTCCTATCCTGTCCACCGTCTCACACAGACACACACACACACACACCATCTTAACCTCCACTGTATCGTCCTTGGGTCTAAACTAGCTCATAAGGATCAGCACTGCAGTAGAATTGCGTAATCCAGGAGCGTTGCTGCTGTTGAGTCTGTTGTTGCTGTTTGCGGGCCTGTGTGGTGTTATTATTGTGAGTGCCCTGACTGCTTCCTATACTTACAGCAAGCATGTAATAGAGAAATCAATTGCAAGCAGTAGGGAAAGGAGATGTGGAGGAACGGTTGCTCCCGTTTCTCTGTATCTTCCTGGAGTCTTTCTGGGACAAATCAGGTGGCACAGACAAGCAGACATACAGCACTCCAGATCCCAAACTGCATAATTATCTCAAAGGTTGCATCGTGCATCAGGAGTAGGAAGATGACTAAAGGACACTCAGCCTATGGTTATTAAACCTGACAACTACTGTACATGTCTTAGCAGACCTTAGCTGCTCTTGTTAATCAGTTTCATACTTAATGCAAAGTCTTAAAACACATAAAAACAAACCACACAGAGAGATAGGTTGGTACAAAATGTCACAACACTACTATGATTAAAGCAGCATTATTTTATCATCAACCGTATTTCCTATATGAAATGAATGCAGCATGCATTGATCTCCTTTTACATGCAAGTCAGATCTCAGCTAATTATGCACTTCTGTCCTCCAGCCTGCGACCCGGAAATCAATGGAGGTCTCACAATTGCTGAGGATGTTCTTCTGATCTCTTATATGCATCTCATGGGAAACAGTCAAACAAAGCTGTTTCATTTCATAAAAACCACTGCAGAAAAGGTTGATCTAATGGGGCAGGAAGATGTAAATCTGTGAAATCATTACTACTGCAATTGTCACTTTTAAATGTTATTTAATATTTGCTTTATGAAGGGTGAACAGCCAGTCTGGGCTTGAAACCTTGCATGGTAAAACCATAATGACCTTACAAGTCACATTTTTGACAAATGCTGTCTTTTCACAACTCTATATACTCAAGAGATTTAATAATGCACCACTCTATTTTTGGCCCAATCTGGGAAGAGCTTTTCTCAATTAAAGGTGCAGTCTACAATGTTGGCAAACTAGCTAGTAGCTGATCATTCGTGGTGGATCAACATAAATGTTTAAAAAGGTGTCCTGCCAGTCAAAATGGCTTACAACCTCAAACTGACAAGCTAGTATGTCTGTTCTTTTCTTATTTGATTTTGAATGAATTTGAAATGCAGGCGGTCTCTCCTTAATCATCCTGTGGTTAGATAAGCTGCAGTTGCTAGCTGCACAGTAGCGACTGCTATGACTGTTTCAACTCCTTGAGTGAGTGCATGAGTTTGTGCACCTATGAGGATGTAAGCCATGTTGACTGGCAGGTCACCTGTCCAAACATATAGCTGAACGCTATGAACAATTTGTTCCTAGCTAGTTTCCCAACATCATAGACAGCACCTTTAATAAAACTAGTTGTACAGATGCATGTATGATTGCCTTTATGATAATTCTCAACATGTGGAATTTGGTCATGGCTGATTGCAAGTAGTCCTGTGTCTCAAAACACACTTTTGAGGAAGAACTTTGTGCGACCAATCCCAAATGACAATTCCTCTGTCAAACACACCCAACCCTATAAAAAGGCACCATAACATTGAAGAAAATGTGCAAAATAATTTTGCACTTAACACCAGCATTATTTGGCCAGAGGAACAATAGCATGCCAGCTATGCCCACTTCTTGCACCTCAGAAAACAGGTTTCAACCCGCCACCCTTAGCAGCAGAGACCACTGGCACACACAATAGACTAGTACATGCAAAAATGCAACCACCATACATTGTTGAAGTAAAATACTTCAACAATGTATGGCACTTACATTTCTTGAAAATTTTTAGTGCTTTGTTTTGTAAGTGATTAGCTTAGGGTATTCATTAAGAGGAAATGAGAAACAATGCATGCGAGTAAAAAGTGGTTCCACTGATGTGCAAGGGTTTCAAGCCCTAAGCAGCCAAAATATAAATGAAACTCTTCTGCATTTAAGTACTTGAATACGTGGTTGTCAGTAGCCATCATTCTGCACTTGAATACTTACTTTTCTTAAATAATTATTTTATGAAGTCCGGTTTAATCTCTCATTTGTTTAAAACGTAGATATTTTTAATAGGTACAAAAACATCAAGCTAAGTGCTGTCCTTGTAAATTCTAGTGTGTGTGCGCAACTCATTATTATTACATAAGCCTGAGAAGGACTGACAGGCAACATGGTGATGCCATGCTCATATAGAACAGGAGTTACATCCAGTCACTACAGTTTAACCATATCATTGGAATTGTTGCCAGCAGCACTACAAGCGAAAATCTAACAATTTCAAATATGTAGGTACCGGTAATGTCGTACTTTCATTTTCATTCAATTCAGGGGCATATATTTACATCATCAAGTCCTAATGAAATACTTGTGTTAAATGTTAGTAAAGGCCAAGTTCAACTTCAAGCAGAGATTGAGCTGTCCCTAAAAGACATTCCAGTGTTGGACAATCTGCCTTCTCATAGAGAAGCATTACCTGCTGGCTTCAAAAACATTATAGACCATCACAGCTTCTCACGCACATTAAAAGCATTGCTCCTCGACAATCAACACTGCCGGCACTAAACATAATGAGTGTGGGTGAACGTATAGGTGCTTTATGTAATTTCTCTATTCTTAGGGCACAACTGTTGCACTATTGCACATACAAATATATATGAATCTTTGTAACTTTTTAAATTCATTTTCTCTGTTTTACATGTTTTGTGTAAAGGGACTACAGATGTAAAGTAGCATAAGTGCTACAATCTGGTGCAAAGCATGGGGTCCTTGAGAGACCAGTGTTTCTCTTTTTGGACACAGTCCCTGCCAAATAAACTTAATAAACAAAACTAAGCCATGGAATTACAGTGCATCATCTACAAACCAGAAGGTCTGTGTTTCGATCTCCAACGCATCCTTTCAAGGATCAGTAAAATGAGGGTGTATCTAGCACCACTCAGATTGGTGCTCTCTCATCATTCATCATGTCAAAGTGTCCTTGGGCAAGACACTGAACCGCAAGTTGCCCCTTGAGAGTGCTTCACCGATGTGTGAATGTGAGTGTGTGATTGTGAAATGCTTCGCATGGCAGTAAGGTATTAAAAGGTGATGTAAAAGCAATCCATTTCTCATTTTTCTGAGGAAAGAGCCCTGTTATTGCACCATGTTTAAGACTTGCTCACCTTTCCATAATTGATTGACACTCCTTCCTCCAGGTGAACCTGCTTCCTCTACGCAGCCTCAGAGGACCGCCCACCAACCCTGCCCTGTCACCAGTCATGATACCGGTCCTCCAGTCTGGCTCCTCTTTCACCAACGAGCGCATGGATAATGTGGCACCTGCAGAGAGAATCAGAGGAGAGCAGCTAACTTTAAAATCTTTCAACTGACAATTTCCACAAAATGGTTGATGTCTGACTGAAACGTTCATTTTAGTATCGTGGACACTTAAGTGGTAGGGGGGGTAAATGCAAAGCAGCTCAGCTGTTGTGCAAAGGTCTCAGGTAGCAAGCAGCAGAGAGCCGGGCCAGGTCATGGTTTTACCTGTCTGGGTCTGAGCAGCTGCAGCAGCAGCAGTGTACCAGGGCAGCAAGTGCATCAGTAGCTCTCTCTGCCTGCTCCACGCGGGGTTGGGGAGGATGTTGGAGAGGATGCTGCCACTTGCCCCTGCTACTGTCCCATCTCTGTCCCCTCCCCTGGCCCTGGGTGTGGGACTCACGCTGTGCTGGCTTTCACTCCACTTCAGCCCTTTGGTCGGGACAAAACCAACAGTCAGGCAGGCCACAGCCAGATATCAGATTATTGACACCAGCTTTGGCTCATTTGAGAGTTTTGACTGTTGTTTCATAAAACAAAAAACCTATACACATCTGTGTTTTTGAATTAGCTGACTCCTGTAGACCTACCTGCTAGATTTTAGTTATGAATAATTTTGAAAAAACTTTTGAATGCTTCTAAATATGCCAATTACAAACCAGTTTGACCCAGTCTAGACTAAAGATGGGCAGGTCAATAGGAGTTAAATTGAAAGCAAAAGCATCATGGCCACTTTGGATTAAAGAAAGAGAAGTTATTGTTAGTATCAGCCTGATTGTTAGCCATGTAGGAATGAAAACCAGCACCAGAGTACCTCCAGCATTAGGGCTGAGAATTACAGAGAAGCAAAGGCAAAGCTAGGGTGGGTGGGGAGTAAAAAATAAACAGAAGGTGCAAGATGAAAGGAGACAGCAGGTGGACTTTTAATAATGTAATCACAATGCTTAGGGCTCTCTTCACACCTGACATCTAAAACTGTCGAGTGATCTGATAACTAGTGGACAACTTTTAATACATGAGAAGTACTTCTGATTGTCTAATCATAGCTAAACAGGCGTTGATTTCCTGCAGGCACTGTGGATGCAGCACAGCCTTTCAAACTGAGCAAATTGGTTTATGATTGTGTGCAAATGCATCAAAATCATCTTCTACTTCTGGAGCAATTTCTTGCCCGTTACTCAAATTATGGTGTGAGTCACTACCATTTTTTTTCACTCATTTGGCCAGTTCTGCAAATAGGTCTGAAAATATTACTTTACTCCTGACTGTCAATGGAGCCACACTACAGGTATTTAGCTGCATTAATGCCCAGTGAATTTAAGTAAATTTATAGAGATTCTTAAGGGCCTGTCCATGAAAATGATCATTTTGTCTGGCTTGACTTTACAGTTTGCTTTTCTGCTACAAAGTCCTGTTACCTCACAGCAATAACTCTGACTAGATAGTAAACTTTACCAAGCAACAGCACAAAAGATCTTTAATGTCATTATACAAAGCTCATTAGGAACCTCCAGAAGGCACCACAGTGGAGGTAATCACAGCATCAGGCTGATGTCACGCTAGGGATAAAAATCTGTCTATATTATAGTCAAAGTAAATCATGTTCAATCTGAGAATTTTCTCTTGTAAATTAGTTGTGGAAAATGAAACTGCGTGAGTTTTCCTTTTCTTTCAAGCAACAAATTGTTGCAGAATGATGTTTTTGAGTTAATTTGCCTAAACTGCCATCACATGTTCTATTGCACATACACAAATCATGATGACAACATTGAAAGTTATACTATGAACCTCACACATCTTCGACATACCTTAACATGGTGTCATTGGTCTGGAAATCAGTGTCTATGTCCAGTTACATACTGTAGAGGATTTCCTGGAAGTAGGTGGTCTTTTACACTGCATGAAGTGTGTAGGTAAATTTGTTTGAGACTACTTCAATATGAATTCAAATCACAAAAAACATGTCAACACCTACCTGAACTTTAAGATTTTTTGTAAATGTACAATATAACTGTTTTGAGCAACTTAAGTAGCTACACATTTGGTACAACGTAGCCATCTCAAATTAAATTATCTGTTTAAGCAGCTCCATCTCTGTTTCCTAGGACATAGAGAGGTCAACACCAACCCGTGCTGTTACTCTAGCCTGTACAGACAAACCACATTCACCCACTAAAGTTTCATTCCCAAACCAAAGGCCTTAAATTTATTGATTAGCATCTCTTGTGACAGGACTACCTTTATCATTTGTCTTTCCTCTGAAATTATAGATTTGTCTCGTGTCCTTCCTTGACCTCACAGGATGGAGGTCCAGAGACCAGGATGGAATTAGCACAGTGAGTGAGGTGGGCAGGTTTACCATGCAGGAGGATGGACATAAAGGGTGGGACAGATGGAAGAGGGGAAGGTTAGCGAGCCGTGGTTCACATTCATGTAGGACAGAAAACCTTATCAGTTTTTCAAATCTCTTCTGATCAACCTAACACTCAACCTTGTGGCCCTAATCTGAGCTCCATCTCATAATTAGTCTGCATGTTCCTACAGTAACATCCATCATCCTGGTTATCATCTACAGTCCTGGAAAAAAACGAGGTTATGTGATGAGGACGAAGATGGATGGTCACAACCCATCAAACAAAGCCAAGCTGTTTGCACTTTAGCTCCAGAAATGGCATAAAGCAGCCAAGAACGGTGTAAAAGACAGTGGAGATGCAAATTAGAAAACTCAAAATCAGTGTTAATCCACAAAATACTTTCAGAACTCCAAATAAATTCAACTACATTGTTTTTCAAAATGAATGTGTTATAGTTTTCTTTGTATTATTCAAGATCTGAAAACAGAGCAATTGTCATTTTATGCCAACGCTTGCCCTTACTGACAATACTTTGGAATTGGGAGACTTATTGTTAGCACGGTCTACATGAAATAAACAAAACATTTCACTCCAACATATTACTTGAATAAAGTCCCAAAAAGTCAGTCAATTCTTTATTTTTTCCAGAGTCGTCTACCCGTTTCCTCTGCTGTGTAATGATCAAATCCTTCACCTCACCTGGGTTATTCCTCTCCAGCAGGTACCAGCGGTAAAAGGCTCTGCGTTTGGAGTCGCTCATCTCCAGGCCCTGCTGCAACAGCCATTGGGAGATATAACTCTGACTGATTCCTACATCAAAGACACACAAAATATGTCATACTTCATGTCTGCATGGTTTTCACATATTTATGATTTTTCGCTATTAAGGCAACAAAAGACAATTAAGCTGTGATGGTGTGTTATCCTAATAGTTATACGAACAATACTTCTTTAAAAGATGCTGTCTACAATGTTGAAAACTAGCTAGGAGCCAATTGTTTGTGGCAGACTGCTGTAAATGATTAATCAGCTGACCTGCCAGTCAACACAGCTTACAACCTTCAGGTGTCAAGCTAGTATATCTGTTCTTTTCTTACCCATACCAGATGTTGAAGGAATCTGAAATGCAGACTGTCTCTTCTCAGTCATCCTGTGGTTAGATAAGCTACAGTTGCTAGGTCCATAATAGCTACCACTATGACTGTTTTCACCTCTGTGAATGAGTGCATGAGCTCATGCACCTACAGTATGAGGTTGTAAGCTGTGTTGACTGACAGGTCGCCTGTCTAATAATGTGCGAAAAACCACGGGCTATGAACTAGTTTGCCAACATCATCGACTGAACCTTTAATACCAAGCGAAATCATTCCAAGAAGAGATTCTGGTTACATGGAAGCTAAGTAAAGTGACCCAGTAACATAATATGCTCCAAGTTTAACTTACCGGTAATTACCCCTCAAATAATACATACTTTGTAGAAGTTAAAATTATTTCCACACAGGACCTAAATCTCATCCATTCAGTTTTGACCCACATGACCTAATTTCAGAAAAAAATTGCATTACAGTCAATGGCGAATGGCAGGCAATTTCCTCATCCTGACTGCATAATGCCACCATTTACATGTGATATTTTCAGTTTAAATGTAGCCGTTTTCTGTAAAACTGTTGAGGTGAAAAACAAAAATAATTTTAAAAAATACTACAAAACAGGAAGTGGTGCACAATGCTTTTATAACTTCAGCAGCTTTTTTAGAGCTGTTGGAGAGTCTCTGCACATCACAAAAAAGAAATTTGTAATAAATTTCACCAGATGGAAATGAATTCTACCGAGCAGCTTCAGACAAAACAAATATTTCACCGTTTTTGTGACAAACTGTGACTTTCTTGACTTTTAAAATTGGCTTGATTTTGAAAATCATCATGTATAAACAGACAGCATAATTCAAACAAGATAAAAAAAAGTTAAATATCTTGTGTCATTGACTGTAATGTATTTTTTGTCCCATAACCCAAAAGAAATGGTGAAGGAAGTGGGCAGGACTTACAGTCTGTCAATTTTACTTTGATCTAATATAAACAACTATAGTTAGAAGAGATCTAGCTTAGGAACAATGAATTTAATTTTCCACGGAAGGGTGCTGAAAAAATTATCATATTTTCCTGATTTAAAAAGTCGCGGTTTTTTGCATAGTCTGGCGAGGGGAGCGACTAATACATCGGAGCGACTTGTACTTTGAATAAATTTGACTATACGATGTTTGACACACTGACAACGATCCGGTTTGGAAGTCATATGAATGATTCGCGTGTTTGATTTGGCATAGATTTTATGTCGGATGCCCTTCCTGACACAACCCTCTGCATTTTTCCGGGCTTGGGAATGGCGTAAGAAAGAACACTGGCTTGTGCCCCCCTCACGGCTGCATTTGTGATCAACTAGTACGGCTCTATATTCACATTAGAAACCATCTCTATTTTGAGTGGCAGTGAGCTGGCTTTGAAAGACTTTTTTGAGGCTGAGGAAGCAACCTATCGATTGATCCTAGCTCTTGTAAAATTTATAATCTAATATAATGCATGACATAACATTGGTAAAAAACTGTTGACCATTTTTACACATTTATACTAAAGAAAACTAGACTTTTCATTCACACTGGCGTAAAACAGCAAATCCTATAGAGCACCGAGTACCTGTTACTTGGCCAACTATTGCTTGAGAGATCCTGCGGTTGTTGAGGAAAGTTTTGATCTCTTCTTTCACCAGGTTGCTGTCTCTCCTGTACAAGCAAAAGAACACATAATTTGATGAAATAGTCCTGTTACTCTGTGGTTAAAACACCAGCCTGTGCTTGCACTAACCTTATTCACTGATGCCTCTCTTTTTCCAGCCATCCCTGAACAGCTGACCTGAATTAACTCGACTACAATTTTGGAGTATCAGTAGCACTGGGAACCATTACTGTCATTATCTGATGTCTCTTTTTGTCTTTTCAGTTCCTTTTCCTCTGCAACACATGAGGCTGTAATTCATCTCTATCTCTGTCAGGTTTGGAGCCTGTAACAAACCTCAAACCTACTCCTTGAGTTTTGACAGCCACAGAACCAACTCTCAATCAGAACAAAAAAACAATTACAGAACAGCAGATGTCTAGAACCAAGAACTGCTTAAAGGCCAGTGTACACTGTGCAATTTCAGACCTAATTCAGACCCAACCTGCAGCTGTGCGCGCCCCCAGAATTCGCAAGCGATTGTGGCCAGAGATCATGCCTCACACCCCTTGCTATTTTATGAGCGGCTCAAACGCTCAGATGTTTGATTTCCATCTGATTACTGTGTATTTTCTCTGCTTTTCTTTTCACTCTGCAACAGCAAAGCAGACGGACAGTCATGGGCATATTAATGTAGTACTATTAGTGCCCCATGTCTGTGCATTTGCGTCTGCCTGTGTGACAGAGAGAGAGCAAATGCATCAGGTGTTACTCTGCGAAGAGAGAGAAGAAACAGGAACAAAAAAGTGGAACCCACAGATGTGGAATAAACACAGTATTTCTGCTCTGTACTGATTATAAAGAAAGTTTGGGGTGTCTGACCTCACCTGTGGTGTACTATGGCACAGTCACATTTGGATGCCGTAATGCACATTGTACACTGGATTCACATGCATTTGTAACCAAAACGGTCGCAAAGTGTACGATACCTTCATGTTTACACGTTTCTACAAATTGCTCAGTGTACGCCAGCCTTAGGTCAGGATCCTGGACTAGCATGACTAACACAATCGACTAAAACTTTGTGGCTGCAATTTTTAAATTTTAAAAAAGAACAGAGTTGTGCTTAGTATACCTAAACCAGAGAAGAATAAAAACAGAGCATTTTATGAAACATAACATAAAATTAGCATGGGTCTGTTTAATAAGCCATGTTTGATTCCGTGTGCCATCATGAGTATCAACTGGCTGGTCATGTTGATAGCTGAAGAGTCACACTCACCATCTGTCCTGCTAATTGCTATCTAACCATCAATTTGAAAGGCTACCTGGATCACACAACAGCAAAATTTTAAGGCTCTAATTTCTATCTCATTTCAGGCATTATGATTTACTTTCTCTCCTGAACATACCAGAAAATGACAGTGTGACACAAAACAGCAGTATTTCTAAAATGATAACTAGGTGCAGTAACTCACATTAGTCAGTTTTCTCAAAGTAAAAAGTCCTTTTGGGAAAGAAAAATTATCACATCAAATGTGTTTTCTATTAAACAGGTAATATCATTTAAAAAAAAAAAAAAAAAAAAAAAAAAATAAGCCTTTCAAACATTACATTAACTCTTTCCGGCATGACTTATTAAAATACCGGGAATGTTTTCCAAACAAGATTTAAGACAATGTAACTTATTTTGAGCAGGTAGTAGTTGAAAACAGTTACATTATGTCCATCAGTCAGCTTAGTGAAATACAATCATTATGATGCTTTAGTTACCATTTGACAGTATGTAAATGAGGCCAAATAATGTTTGCTATTGTAAATACTGTGTCTTTAATCTGTGGGAATAGCTGTACAGTGCTTCAAAGCAATAATACAGCAAACAGTTAAACAGAGAGAAATTACTTTGTTTTTGTTGTTTTCCATTCATGACCGGTTTACTTTCTCTTTTAGCCGATTTATTTTTGTTCGTTTTTCTTCTTTTTGCATCAAATCTGGTTCATTTTCTTTAATGATTTGCTCATTTTGCTTGTCATTGAGTTCATTTTTTCTACGTTTGATTACTTTGTTCATTTCTCCTTTTGATTTTATTCACTTTATGTATTTTTTCACTCATAACTAGGAGATATGTTGCTCAGTAGAGTTTGATTATATTTAACAACATATATACAATAGTATAATGACGCCTAACGTAATATTCTGATATAGCTCTGTAGTGTTTTTTTCTGATTCGTTTAAGAGCAAACCAGTTCTTTTAAGGTCAACCTGTTGAACCATCTTCAGAACAACATTAGTACAAAATTCATATTGGTTGAAAAGTGGTGTGTAGAAAACATTAATGGTCCCATATAAACGTTTTAATTTATATTTTGACAGCTTATCTGTCTATGAAAGACTTCTACAGGCATGTTTGTAAAATAAAATGGGTCAATTAGATCTTTTTTCATGATTCTCTTAAACCTCTGAAATTCTGCCACACACTCTGATGACACTGTGAGGCATTGTATCCACCCACTTTTAATCAGGAAACACTGATTGGTTGAACTACAAGTCATTCAGTATGTTGGCATCCATGGCACTGCACTAAAGTGGTTTGAATCCTACCTTTCTAACAGAACTTTTTTTGTAATGATTGGTGACATGTCCTCTTGTAGTGCCTCTCTCTCCTGTGGAGTCCCACAGGGCTCTATCCTTGGCCCTATTCTGTTTTCATTATATATGCTGCCACTTGGGTCAATAATAGCCAGGCATAACACGTCTTTCCACTGTTATGCAGATGATTTGCAGCTTTATTTACCTTTGAACCCAGAACAAACCAACTCACAAAGTGTTCTGTTGGATTGCATCATTGATATTAAGTTGTGGTTGAGCCAAAATTTTCTCCACTTTAATGAAGAAAAAACAGAATGTATTGTGTTTGGGGATACTGTAACGGCTGGCCTCGGTACTCTCTCTTTAAGGCTCAGTTCAGCTGTCAGAAATTTGGGGGTGATTTTTGACAGCCGTTTAAAATTTGATAAACAGATTGACAATGTAGTCAAGATGAGCTTTTATCAATTACGTTTGTTATCCAAAGCCAAAC
>JAQQAE010010326.1:0-14152 GCA_029823295.1 Pseudamia nigra
TGCGATGAACTGGCGACTCATCCAGGGTGAACCCTGCCTTCGCTCAAGTCAGCTGGGATAGGCTCCAGCACCCCCCCACCCCGACCCTCACAGTGACAGCTAAAAGAGCCCAATAAAACAATATCACTATAAACAAACATACAGTAAAAAGAAAGAGCTTTATACTGTGTGATTCCAACAAAGTGGTCTGCATAGTTATCCATGTTGTGGGGAAAAACAGTGAAATGCTCATGATTCCAAAATAAAGGGTCAAGATAAACACTTTGCAAATTCATAGTGATAAACATAGTTATTTTTATAATATTATTGGACACATTTTGCTTGTACAGTAGCTTCAGAAGGTCTCAGCTGGACATAAGAACACTGTATATATTTACTTACACAGATTCTGTGCTGTCTTTGCATCCAAAATGCGAAGTTCCTTTGCCTTTTTCTTGAATTGTGGGGTTTTGTCATCAGTCTCATCTTTTGTGTCTTTTTTTGCTACAAGAGAAAAGGATCATTTCAAAATTAGTTTGCAGGCATTATTAGGTACAGTATTAATCAATATCCAGTATCAAAATCCAAGACTGACTGAATTATAAAAACAAAATAAACGGAAGCTAGTACATTACTGTTTTACGGCAGAGTGAAATAAAAAATTTACACAGATTCCAATGAATGTGTTTATGCATACAAAGAAACACAGAGTTTGGCAATACATGCAAAAATCAAGAGTGTCGAGAACAGATGGAGTTAACCAATTAACAACAGAAATTCCTTCATTTTGTTTTACTTTATTTCTGTCCTAATGACAGAAAGAATAAGAACACACCAGTGAGTACTAGAAGCATGACATTCTGTGAAGTAATATACTTTCTCAAACAAAGTGATTATGTTTCTTACACTAAAAACATTGTGAAATCATTAAACAAACACGTCCACAAAGCCACTGTACATATAGCAAAATAAATAAAATGCTAATTTGATTGATTTGATTTGACAGAACCTTAAACTTCATGCTGAATTTACATATTGTTCATTGCCCTGAACTGCAGAATCATATCCCAGTCCTGCAAATGTCTTCCACATGTCATTTCTTTGTCTGTGCCAAACGCTCTGTCAGTGTGACAGTGGGATTAAGCCAAGGAGATAATTATGTTACCCCTTTTACAGTCCAAGAAAATGGCAAATTTCTGTTATGTGATTGAACACAACAGAAAAACTGGTACATGAATGAAGACACCTATGTTTTCATAATGGAATCAATATTGAGCCTGCACAGTAGGGAAACACCACGTTACTGTGTATTAATTTTCATTCACATTTCATTTCCCTGCACAGAACATGGGCAAAAGTCACCATTTTAAAAGTGAGATAACAGTATTGAGCTGGGGAGAGTGAGGAATGTTGCATATTACACAATACTAAATTAGTAATAAGTGTAGAAGAAGCTTTGTTAGAATCTTCCTTCTCTGTACAGTGGTTTTGATGAAGAGGCAGTGCACTTAGCTGCTAATCATCAGAACAAGTTTGTTTAAACCCAAGATGGGAGTCCTCCAGGAAATCTAGAACAAACAATCTGTTCCCCTAGTGCTGGCTTGCATGTTTGAAGAAAGAATCAAAGAGACAACAACTCCTGGGCAGCCAGGATGAAGCAATGCAGAGGCACCTGCAGAACTGTCAACACATAACTCTGTCAACGGCACTGTTTACTCTACATAGTGTAGAAAATGTCAGTATACCCCTGTTATGTACAGTATTGTGATTGCACTGCCTCTCATCACCTCTTTCAATTGGCATTAACAGATCTCTGTAAGTTAAAGGAAACCTAGAGTATGAACACATATACCTATTATTCTACCACTTTCATGAAACCACAAAGTGTGTCAAGTTTAGAATTATTACTGGATTTAAGCATGCACCGTTGATAATTAACTTGCAATAATTATCTCCATAGAGCTCTTCAACACATCTTGTGGAAGCAGGTTTATGCCAGCACAGCTTAGAACATCAAACGCTGCATCACATTTATTTCTACGCTCCTATGTGCTCCAATAGTAATGGTAATTATAATAATAATAAAAATAATATAATAATAATTTTTTTCTAGCACACTCTACAATTCAAACCTAATCTCAAAGTGCTACAGTGCTACTAAGAATATCCTTAATATAGAATAAAAAAAATAAAAACTAGTAAATGGCAAGAGGTAAAAAGCAGGTGGCACCAATTAAAAGCACACTGGAGTAACTAATAATAAAAAAACAGATAGAAACCAATAATGCCAGTAAAAACACATAAGGGTAGCTAGAAGTCAAAACTCAGTTAAAACATTTGTTGAACAGGAATGTTTTCAGTCCCTTCTTAAAACTCCCAGGTCCCAGTCCGAGATAGCTGAAGGCAGTGCGTCTTGGAGGAGCAGAGGGTGCGTGAAGAAGAGTGAGAAGTGAGTAGCTCTTTTAGGTATGGGGGGGCACTGCCATGAACACACTGGACAGTGACAAGAGATATTTTATACTCAATTCGGACAGAGACAGGGAGCCAATGAAGTGAGCGGAGGATTGGTGTGATGTGTTCATATTTGTGCACTCGCATGAGGATCCTAGCAGCGCTGTTCTGTAAGTACTGGAGTTTCTGTATGCTCTTGATGGGGATCCCAATGAGAAGTGCATTACAGTCGAGTTGGGAGGTGACAAAGGCATGGTTAAGCTTCTCAGCATCAGGGAGAGTGAGTGAGCATCTGAGTTTTGCGATATTTTGGAGCTGGAAGAAGGCAGTCTTCCACAGGTATTTCATATGCTGTTCAAATGCTAGATGGGGGTCAAATCGCACTCCAAAGTTGGCGACTCATTAGGAGAGAGGTACAGTATGTCCTGTCCAGAAAATGTAATGCTAGTTATGGTGGAGTGCCGAATTTGAGGATCTGTGATGATCAGGTCATGGGTGTGTCTTTTGGTTCAACATGTTGTTTTAAATTAAAAGAGTCCAGTAATTGAAGGAATTCAGCAGTGAATATCTGAATAGTCCGAAGGAGGCTGAAATCCACTCCACGGTTTTCAAGGTGTCACTGTGTCGGATAGACTACTAGTCCCAAGGGCGGTAGCACTCAGATGACGTGAGTGAGATGTAACGGCGCACCTGGTAGACCCGAAGGATGGGATGCTATGTTCAGATCTGGAATGTGAGAAAACAAACTTTCGCCGGGATACGATGTAAATGTAGTGTGATCGACGGGGGGAGACAAAGCTGTCTTATATTTGAGATACAGAATGGAAAAGCATTGATGTTGTACCGTAACTCTTCAGCTGGGCAGTCGAGTAAGCAAATATCACTCCAGTCACCATGGAGACAGCGACCCCGATAGTTTGCCAGCCGCCCTAATAACAGCCAGAGGAGCTACAACAGCAACAGATCACACATAAGTTGAAAAAGTGGGTCCCACAACGCTGGGCTGAGAAGTCCTTTGCGAGCCATAGCTGGAGCAAGGTAGCAACAACCGAAAACACTCAAAAAGACTGTACTGTTCACTTACTATTAGAATGCAGCAATTTTGATGAGTCACAATAATATCATAATATCATAATAATATCAGCAATAACAGGTGCACTTGACTCTGAATAGCTGCAAAAATCCTTAGGAAAAAAACTTACAATTCACAAAGTTCAGGAGGAGAAGCAGTGAACAGGTAACGCCAGCATCCTCTCCGAGTACAGAAGTGGATAACAGATTACAAATAACTGATACTATGGATTAACTAGCTATTTGGTGCCTGTTATGCTTCTGCTCTACTAATGGTATAGTCAAAGCACAGCTGTAACAGCAGAGCCACTGCAAATTCATGTTAAGTGTTTTGAGTAAATATGGAACAGCTTCCCTTTAAACCCAGTTATTATAAAAAACAGTTTTGAGGAGTCAAGTCAATCCTTGACCCCATTCCTATTTTTTTTTTTTTTTTGGGAACACTGGGTCACTGGTTGATTTATAAATAAAGATTTCAAATAGTTGGCAGTTTTAAGTTGTCTCTGTCTTATTTTAGGTGCTACAAATCCTGCTGCTAAATATTGTGATGTCACATTTTCTTTCGATTTATTTAAGCTTTATATGATGTGTTTTGTTTATTGTTTGTTTAAACCTGCTGTTTATGCTATTGTTCTGATTGTCTTCCATGTTATTGTAGATCGAGTCACATAAATAAATCTACTGTATATAATCTACGTAGGTTGAAAATAGCTACAGTGTGTTATACACTGCTAAAAGTTAAAATAAGATGATTTTAATGTCATTCATTTGTTGATGTTAATTGTCTATTTTTAGTTTGCAACTCTGTGGAGACAAAATTGTTGTCATGTCAGCACAGCATCTTCATCAATGTTTGATGTGACATCTCCTTCACTTCTGAAAATATATTCATATTATTTCAAGAATTAGACCTTTACAGGTCTTGTTTTTACTATTCATTTCCATGTTTCAGTGTCAAAATGTATTCAACTCCGGCTTGTAAGGCAAAAAAATACATATTATTTGCCTCAGTAACAAATTCAACAGCATTGCGGTCTTAATATTTTCACATACGTAGAGTGAGTAAAGACAGAGCCAAGGAATCATTCTGGATTTCTTATGTGGCAAGAGCGTTGGACAAAGAAACTGGGGAGCCAGCAAAAATAAAACACGAGGAAACAATGATCTCCCTGTGAGAATGGCCCACAGACAGAGGCCAAATTAAACTGAGAAGAGGGATTTGGATGTTTTTTTGTATAAAACTGTTCTCTTAAAGCTTCATTTTATTTCCTCTAGTGCCACTTGAATCTCTCATTTCAACACCTTACACTCTCAGCAGGGTGCTCTCGGCCCATTCTTCAGTGTCTCAGCTGTCTTTGCCCTTACCCTCAGGGCCCCATGCTGTCTTAAATTAAACAGAAAAAACAGGGTCTTTAATAATGTGAAACACGCACATTTCTTTCAGATACCATCCTACACAGCTCAGAGCTCTTCTGCTGGGCCCCACTAGCAGACTCAATTATGCCACATGTCACATGTTTCCTCTGAGCACTGCATGTGGACTGATAGGCCCTGGAGGGCTTGCACACATTCTGGCTGTCACACTAGTCAGAGTCCCAGGTGTGTGGAGAGGATGACTATAGGTGGCATATTTCAACCAGCCACAATAATAAAGTAACTTTTACAAATGTCTCCAAAACAAAAAGTTTTAAGTAGTCACTAGAAATTATCGAGTTTGTTTAGAATGATGATGGTGATGACGTGAGTTGAAATCATTTTGCCTTTGGAAATGTGTGTCCATTTAAATGTCATTGTGCCAAGAAAGCTTAACCTACACTACAATGACATTTCTTAACAGCTGATTGAAGTCTATGCCAAGATCTAAACGTGTTTCATTGGTTGCCCAGTGGCTAAATGTAATACTCTGACAACACTGCCAGCCCTCCTGCACATATTCACATTTGTTAGTACAAACTCTCAGACAATCACACAGTGAAGATTTGTGATGTGTACAGTGCTGGCATCCAGTAATGTGTAATCCTTGAAGTGTTTGTGCACAATAGCGCCAGTAAGACACATTTAATAAAGGCATTTTTTTCTGTGACAATTCAATTCATTGTGAAAAGAAAATCTCAATTTCAAGCCATCACGAAGCAAAGCATTAGTTGTAAGTTGCTTTAATCGAGTAAACGCTGAGGTAGGAATTTGTTCTTAACTCAGACAATCTCTGTTTATGAAATGATCTGTTGAAATTTAAACAATGAATAAGCATCTTTCAAAGCACTGTATTACTCAGAGATCAACTTTGCCTAATGGCCCATTAAGGAAAATGTTAGCCTTAAACACTTTTGACATGATGTTTTGCTGATATTGATCTGTTGTAATAGACAGATTTACAAGGGTGAAACGCTTTGAGAAAACTGTCAAAAAGCAAATGTTTCAAAATCATGTTTAAAAACTCACTAAATCTAACATAACCACATGAAGATGAACCCTCTGGTGAGCTTAACTGATATGCTTTCCATTAACTGTGGGGGAGTTAAAGTTTGTGCTGTGCCAAAAAGAGTTATCAAATTGATACGGGTTCCATTGAAAAAAAAAAAGACACTACATGAATGTTTGAGCAAAACAGATTTGGCTTATTACAGATGACTTGGCATCCATGTTAAGCCTTCTCTGTGGGCCTTGGACTGAGGTATTCCCTAGGGAAGCTCTATGATAACAAGAGTTCTCCAACACTTGGACACTATCTCTGTTTGCTGGCCCAAACTCACTATCCTGATTGCCTTCCATGCGATATCTCCCTCAAGAAATCCATAAAACCCAGGGCATTACAAAGCTAAACACTACCACATGTTCACTTCCGGACACAGACCATCCGGCTGAGCCCCACCACCAGACACCATAAAATGAGCAGGCCTTGAAAAGAAATAAAAGAAACTACAGATGACAGGTCTTCAGCAAACATATTTAAAGGCAAAGGAACACAGAGTGGAACAGACAATGTGGAGTCTGGTACTCCACAAGGCAATTTATTCCCTCAAATGTGCAATCTGCCTGCAAACATGTGCCCTGTCCTCCATCTCAGGGACTCATACTGAGGATTGAGCTGCTGGAGAGCTGCCAGTCCATCTAAAGGAGATGGGTTCGGAGGAAGAGTCACTGGCCTTAGCCGTGCTTCCGTTTATAGCAATACCAATTCCACAGAAGTGTTAATATAAGCCACCCCCGACACTTCGGATAAGGTAACGTTGTCTTACAATCATCAAATCTATTCATATATATTTATAGACATGTGAAAAAATATTGTATACATGTGGGTTAAAGATGTAGGATGTAAAAAAAAAAAACAAAAAAAACTAAGGCTCAAACCATAATGAGTAAAGACAGCGGTGAATCTCTACTGGAACGATGAAAGTTTTACAACCCCATAAAAAGTACCTGGCTGGCTCAGTCATAGCTGGAATATGGAGTGAGACCTCACTAAGCAGAGAGCATACTCCAAATCTGAACATACCATCTGACTGGTGAAATCCAGCTGGGACTGATTTCTCTCATTGACTAAGGCTAAACTGAGGTCGTATTCTCAAACTCTCAGCAAATTTGCTGTGTGGATACTCACTAATTTTATACCGTCCCCCTATTATCTTAAATCTTTAAAGCATGTTCACAAAAGCAGTCCCACTATGACTCAGACATCTGACACATATTTTCATTTACTTGCAGCTTTGGAAAAGTAGAGCGCACAACTTTGAAAAATATGTAAATAAAACAATAAAACCTGGTACATCTTCAGCATAAATTACATTTAAATTACATTAAAACAGATAATAATAATGGACATGAATGAGCATGTCATGCTGGTTAGGCTGAATAATAATCACAATTTAGACATTTCACAAAATATCAATATTGGTAACTTACTGTACCATGAGTAGTTCTGGTAAATATTGATTTCAATTCAGTGCAATTCAGATCAGTTCAATTCAAGTCATGCCAACTCGATTATATTTCTATAGCGGCAGTCATCATCAAGGATTATCTCTAGGTACTTCACAAATCAAGACTCAAGCTTTGATTAATAGCTCAAAATACAATAAATCAACCCCAATTATAAATTTGTATTGTTTTCTTGGATGTTTTAGCCCACATTAACTTTGTAATTACTCTGCCTTAAATGTTAAGTTAATTTCAGACATACATAGTGCATTTCCAGTATCTCTGTTTTGGGAAGAAGTACAGCGATGATATTGCTTAATAATTCAACTATTTTCATTGTACTATTCCAAACTATTGTTATTGTATTGACTTTTAAAACGCCACTATTAGTTGACCACCAGGCTGTTTTTGGCCTATTTCATTTGGTTACTACAAATAACACTTTTTCATTATAATATATGACATGAATTCAGCCTGTCATGTCAGATTCTTTGACAGTAATGGTGAAAGCAAAACTCCCCTGATCCCATTCTAATTTATCACATCATCTACTTCTACATCTTGCATTACTGTTTTCAGAAATTGCATACTTTTGCATACTTTAACCTTGACACAGCATGAACAATAAAGATGTTTAGCCATACTTTTTCAGAGGGTGAGGTGACGCCTTAAAATAGAGCTCTATTAGGGGGAGGTGATGGTCTCGAGCATGCAATCATCATCATGTCTAATGATAATAGGGAGGTAAGGAGAGGTGGCTGATCATGATAATGACACTAAAAACACTGGAAAAGTGGGAGGGTATTCACAATCGCATCAGAACACACACAAAACAACCTATGCGTACTCCAACTAAAAACATCTGCTTCCAGTTTCCCAAGATCTTGAAAGAAAAGGTGTGTGTATATGGAGAAGGATAAATCCCGCAGGGTGACACTCTGACCCGCCAGTAATGTTTTCAGTATGCAGGGAGAGGCTCAGCCCATGGTGGAAGGTACACAGCTGGGCCTGGAGCAGGGCCCAGTGAGAAAAACGCCTCCTCTTCTAATTGAGACAACACAGATCTCCCTTACTGACCTCCTTCCCCGTTTCTACTCTTCGAGGAGAGGAGAAGGTTTACTGGGAACTATTAATCCTCAAAATATAAATACTACATTTCTATGAAAAATGGGGAGGCAGTGAAGAAATAGAGATATTCATTATTTTCCTGACTTGCATTTTATGACTATTTTTGGGGCAGTTTTAGGATAAAAAAAAAAAAAAAAATCACATCATTTATGATAGATATGTTTCCATGTCTTCTCTGAAACTGATGGAATTTTTTAATGTCACTTATTTTAAACAAGGTAGCTGCTGAAAATGGATATATTATGTTCATCGGGGCATCAGTTTACTGAAATATGATCATAATTATTTTTAGTTATGAGTTGATTTGAATTTATTAAAAATATATGAATCAACCATGCATTTTGAAAGTTTGTTTTTTTGTTTTTCTAGACTGTTTGATTTACTTTTGTTCATTTTCTTTTTGCATCTGAATTGGTTCATTTACTTGATGATTTTGTAATTTTTCTTGTCCCTACCATAATGATTTCTTGAACAAGAGGAGCAATTTGATTAGATTTTTTTAAATCATTTTGCTTCTTATTTTGCTCATTTTGTGTTCATATTTAATTGTTTTGTTCATTTTTCTTACTATTTTGTAACTTTCATTTCTATTGTTGCTCCTTTTCCTGATGTTTTTTTTTTTCATTTTAAATCAAAATACTGACTGACTTATTGCCTTTTGTTGAATTTTGTAATTACTGTAAATTTAACGTCACCTTGTTCCTGTCCAGTGAAGTGTATACCATATGTGAAAGGTTTAATTAGCAGTGGTGGTTATGAATTACTTCTCATCATATACTCCTACATCTGATATTGTTTTGACTGAGAAACCCCATGCTTGAATTCTACAAAGCGCTGATATTTAAAAAGAAAAAAAAAACACGTCTGTTGCACTGTCTTGCAGGTCAATGTGCAGTTACTCTTACAGATTTCAAAATACAGAATGAAGATGAGCTTGAGAAAATACAACAGCACAGGGCAAATAAAAATCCCTTAAATCAATAACTCTGTGAGCACTGTCAATGACCTGATGCTTGGCATGGCCTTTTAACAAGTACATTTAATCTGCCCACATCTACACGACTGTTGTTCTCTGTCTCAAAGGCAGGGAGTGTGGGAAGGCTCTGACTCCTTCTCTTAAATTGGTCATGCAGACATGTTCCTTGGGGCATCGAATGGATTGAGACTGCCAGCCAATCAGGTGGGGGGAAACCATTCTGTGGATGTGCCAAGGCACCTCGTCAGTGAATGGTGGCCCTAGCTGATGGTCCAAATGGCTGCCCCTGGTGCCTATTAAGACCACACCATGCCATCCAACCTTAGGCATTTGGTAGACAAAGCTGAAACTGGGCGAGCCTCAAACATGAGGGAGAGAAGAACAGACATTCGAGGCTAAGGGTGTTTCTTGGACAGCTGGCAGGATTACTGATGTCTCTGTGGTCTTTATTACCTTGCGCAGCACCAAGCCATATAGGACCGAGGCCAGAAAAAGAGTCCAGAGTACATGGACAGGTGGAGGTGAAACAGGTGGAGGTTTTTAGGTGTGCACCTGCTGACCATCATTAAAGGATATATGGAAAAAGCAATCTTACTGAGAGTTAAATGATATTATTAATATTGCAGTCTCCTCGGCGTCTTTACAGGACAGACAATAATATGCTCAGCTTGATTTAACACAAAACCAAATTATGAAGAAACAAGTTACCAAGTCATGTTAGTTGTTTAAAAATGGTGAAGGAACATGCACCTACATAATGTTTTGAGGCACTTACATCACATTCACTCATTTGAACTCACACAATTCCACCAGTGCCACAGTCACTGGAACCTACATGGGCTTCAGTGTCTTTTTCAAGGACACCTGTAGAAAGGAGCCTTCACTTCACTGTCTGCGATGACAGTGTTTCTGTATTTTACATGTATAGGCAAATGTGACTAGGGTTTAGTTACTGATGAATACATATGACTAAAACTGTCCAAATATCTAAAGCTATCTGCCTTTTAATTGTTTTCATAATCTATTACCTTCCATCTAGACAAAAAAAATTTCAACAGTACAACTGATATTATGCTAATGCTGCTCTTTATTTTTAAATCCTAATAAAACAGTAAACAACCCTGATAATTAAAAGACATATTTGCTAAATCCCGTTGCATGTATTCATTGTGAATAAATGCATTTCTCTCATTTTCAGTGCTTGATGTAGCAAAATGGCTTGGGTTTTGTCTGCAGTGCATGTCCTACTTTGGAGGGTACTGGACAGGGTTGCATTTTGTACATTTGTCAGCTGACAGGATCATTATCTGCCCTTGCTCTTTTTTTAAGCACAGTTACTCTTTTGCCCTTTCTTTCTCTTTCAAGAACAACCTAGTTCTTCTGTTGTCATGTGATTGCTTGTTTATAATCTGTCACTGAAAACAAAACGCAAGGCAGAAATTTGCAGATTTAATTTGCACTGGATTTGATTTTTATCCTCTCCGCTAAATTCTAATGCTTCCATATCCATTTCTGATTTTAGGGCTAATCCTCAGAAGAGAAAAGGTCTGACTGTAAGATTAACTAATAATTGTCATTGCACCAGCTGTTCTGGACCATATTGGGTCAGTGTCAAGAAAGAGAAGAGAAGGCTAAATAGCCAGTTAATAATAAAATGACAAAAATCAAGGTTGTACTATTTTTTCACTGTGTTCACTGTTTTTTTATTTAAACACACACCGGCGCATTTAGGCAAATACCTGAGAGACTGACACATGAAAGGTTGTCAAACAAGAAAAAGACGACCATGCTTATTTTTATTTTTAAGAAATGTGCTCAAGTATTATCTCCTCTTCTTGTGAAGGTTAACCGATAGGTTGATCCAATTTGTCTACTGAGGCGTGAAAGGACTTAAGAAATACTTCACATTTCTGTGCTGGAAAATGTCAAGGTTTGCTGAGAGATGAGGACAAGAGGAGGGGGAAATGACTTTTTCTCTTTCTGGCAGCTTGACTCCATGCTTGTTAGCAGCAATAGGTTTATCCTTGGCAATCAACATGGGTACAGATATATACAGTATAAAGACAACTGGTGCTCTGTCTGCCACTAATACAAATAACACAAAAAATACACATGAAATGGAAAGGTAAAAAGAAATTTGACTGAGAAACCTTCCAATGTGTAACCTCTTGATAACTATTCTTCAACCAGCAAAAGAGAGGCATGTTTTCGTGACATGAAGGTGTCAAAGCAGGCATGTCCTGATTAAAGATGCACTATGCAACACTCAGAGATGGACTTAAAAGCGAGGAAAGGAGAATATGTGCGTGTAAAGGCAGGCACTCAGTCGTGAACTGCATTTAAATTCTGAAATCACAGCAGTTCACCTTCAGAGAATATTTTGCTCTTGGGATCAACCAATTTGAGGGCGGACGCCAATTATTACAAATGAAGGAGATGGATATTTTGCCCTAATGACCATTTGCAATGAAAATGTTTGATGCCGAGTTTCAGAATAAGTCCAGTGCTGAATTTTATCAGTAACCATGCCGGTGGGCCAATGTTATAAAAAAAATCTAGTCTTAACATAAGGATTAAATGTATTCTTCTCATTTAAGTGTTGATAGGCTGTTACTGTGGCTTGTATCAGACAATGCAGTGGTTGAGACATTGCTGACACCACGATGTTGATTACAGACACAGAGAGCCAACATAACACATTTAGTAATTATTTTACCACATAATGAATAAAAAATACTGCATCGAATGAATGTAGAATTGTCACTACAAAATAATTTGTCACTCACCACAGATATACTTCCATATGGAAATACTCGGTACTATCAGCAACAAGAAGCCACAAGCAAAAAAAAATATATATTTTTGTTGAAAAGTGAAACACTCATACTTTGTACAGATGAAACCAATTGATTTCTTTCAATAAATTGTATACTGGCACTTATTTCAAGAATTTGCATACTGGCAAATGTTTCATATTACTGCTCTTTGTGTGGGTGCAATACTCAGATGGCCGAGAATGATAAAAACAAATACTATACAACACTGAAAAAAGAGAAAAAAAAGACAGAGAAATGAGAGAGATGAAGAATGGAAGAGTAAACAGAAGAGGAACACAAAAAAGCTGGATATGCTATAAATGAAGTATACCAACTGTGCAAACATAAACGTACAGCAGATAATTATTATAGGATTATACTTTTTGGCAAAATGTAGCCACATATAATCATGTGTAAAACTGCAACACAGGACAATACATGCTGCACAGAGTCAAGAGCCCAGGTCTTGATAAAATGTATCATTTTCCGTGTCACTGTGAGAGGGAAAAAGAAATGCTTAATGAGTGATAATGACAACTTGGGCTGGGGTTGTGAGATACTACTTCAGAGCTCTCTATGTGGATGATTCAAGCTTGATGGCTCAAGAAGCAGTGCTGTAATTGGATTCCTGACTTATGCTGCAGTGGAATTAGGAGTATCCATGGAATTGGTGCACAAAACATTTAAGCCACATCCACCTCTTAGTGGAGTGATTATGATGTGTTTATGAGTCCTGCTGCATCCCTGCTGTCTGGGCGACTTGGATGAGGTTCTGTATTAAGCTGATGGCAGTAAAATAGATCCTGAGGTACTGAGTCAGTCACTTAGTGATGTTTCTCTTGTAAAGTGAAGCCTGCAAGCAATTGGCAGAGTCCAAAAAAATCATAGTGCTGACCTGGAGTTTTAGGTGTTGCTACCTTTAACCTTGAATGCACTTTTAACTGTAATTAGTAAACAGTACAGCTGGCCACCACAATTACTATGCAAAAACAAATTGGCTTTCTTTTGTCAGAGTTACAGTACCTTTTCCCCATTTGTTATTTAACCATGCAATTAAGATAAAAAGGAAAGTATGTTAACATGCTCACTGGGGAAACAAAAAAGCACACAAGACAAACAAAAAACTAATGGAGAAAAAAAAAAATTCAATATTAAAAGGGAAGAGTAGAAATGAACAATAAGACATGCCTCCTCTTTGATCTCAGTCAAAAGAACATGTCAAGTCAAGAACAACCTGGACAAATGCTCAAAGAAAGTACAAGGACAGTCAGAGAGCACATAACGTCCCCTGAGACCAGAGGTCAACTCTTCAGTGTGTTCTACAATATTATTAGACTGCAAATGAACGACACATTATGAGCCATGAGTTTCTCCCTTTTGTGTGTAGGGGTCACTAGTCAGTGTCTTGCTTCCTGCTCACTCTTCTTTTTCTTCTTTTGACTGTTCCCTTTAGGGGTTTCCACAGCATATCCTCTCCTTCCATCTGACCCGGTCCTCTGCATGTGCATCTTTATTTTTTAATCACCAAAATAGAAGTCAGAGCTGTGGCTCTGTTTAGCTCTGTTCAGATCTTGCATTAGATCTTGTCCTTGCACATCTGATCAAATCTGTTCAAATGCATACATTGCTAATGCAAGTTCTGAACAACCCCAGGACTCATTCCAGTATGCACTGCAATCCGATCTGTACAGTGGAACCTCGGACAACGACTGCTTCTGACGACATAAAATTCGTCAGACCTGGAAGTGACATTCTCAGCGAATGTAAACATTGTGGTCCTTCTGATCGTGTGTCCGGGTCCTGCAGCTGAGTT
>JAQQAE010010327.1:0-14152 GCA_029823295.1 Pseudamia nigra
CATAGTTGAAGTGAACCTATGATGAAAATTACAGGCCTCTGTCATCTTTTTAAGTAGGAGAACTTGCACAATTGGTGGCTGACTAAATACTTTTTTGCCCAACTGTATATATGTACCAATATGTATACATTTTTAACATGTTGCATGGTATGTCATGTGGCACATAAATGGTTCAAATATTTTTGTGGTTCTTGACACATATATATTTTAATTTCTGTTTAAAAATGGCTCTTTAGGAAGTAAAGGTTGCCGACCCCTGATCTATGACATTGTTTTAATTAAAGTACTAATAATTCAGCCTTGTTTTAAGACAAATTGTATATTAACATCTATAGTTGTACAAAATAATGTAATGTGAACCTGTTTTAAATACTTCAGTGTTCATTTCGAACCGCCAAGGGCATTTGTATTATTTGAGCATTGGCAATGATTTTAATCAGACATCTGTAAATCCTCCTGGAAATTTTGAACATATAACATATCTATAACATATATCTTTCTGTAAGTTTACAAAGACAGCGGAACAATAAATCAACAAGATAATTAAGAAAATGAGCCAAAAAAGGATGCAAGTCAAGAAAATTATGAAAAATGAACAATGTGATCCATGGAGTGAACAGACATGATCAAATTAATCAAGAACATGAGCAAAAAATGCAAAATATTTCACTTTAAATGAAGAAAAATGAAGAAAATAATAACAACATTACAAAATTAATATAATAATTTTTAAAATAGTAAGAAAATGTGCAAAAATAACAAAATGAGCAAAAATATAAAAATTGCAAAACTGAAAAAAGAGTAAAAATGAAAAATTTAGTATAAAATCAACAAACTAATCAAGAAAATGAATAAAAAATAAAAATGATCACAAAGATGAGGAAAAATTAAATAAACATTCCATAAAATGAGAAAAATTAGCAAACATTCAGCACATAATCACAAAAAAGAACAAAAATGAAGAAAATGAGTAAAAACTGCAAACTGACACAAATGAGAAACATGATCAAGGAATTTCACAAAAATCAACAGAAGTATGCAATTTTTGTGGCCGTAGAAAGTTGTTTTTTTTTCCTCTTTTCGTCCAAAAATGGCTGTTCAGATTGCAAAGTTTGCTGTCCCCTGTCTTACAACAAACACTGTAAACACTGAGAGTTGAGAGTGTTCACATTTGCAGCCACTGTAGACTCTCAGAAACTCACTTAAATGGACCATGTGATGTTAGTGGTATTATGCTTGCAATCTGCAGCATCACCAGTAGATGCTGCTGCATCCTAGACAGTGTATATTTAAACTTGCCAGTCAGGCAGTTCTGGCATGGTGTGTTCTGACATGGTATGATGAAGTGGGAGCCAGCCTGAAAAATACAGCTCTTCATTTCTCAATTTTTGTTCCTACCATCACTCATAGTCATGAGCTCCGGGTAATGACTGAAAGACCAAGTTCATGAATACAAATACTTGAAATGAGTTTTGTCTTTAACGTGTCTGGGCTCTCCCTCAGAATTAGGGTAAGAAGTTTAGCCATTCAAAAGGAGTTCCACTGCTCCTCCACATCCGGAGGAGCCAGTTGAGGTGGTTTGTGCATCTGGTTCAGATGCCTCCTAGATTCCTTCCTGATGAGGTGTTTCACCCATATCTAACAAGGAGGATGCCTCAGGGCAAACCCAGGACACACTGGAGGAATTATATCCCTCAGATGGCCTGGAAATGTTTTGGTGTCACCCTGGAGAAACTGGAGGAGGTGGCTGGAGAGACTGAAATCTGGGCTTTTTTGCTTAACCTGCTGTCCGTGTGACCTGGACCCATAAGATCAGGTAAGTGTCAAATAGGTAAAGCGTTATGCAAAACACGTTGGGTTTGTTGTCTTGTCTTATTTTGTTAATGACTGTAAAAGGATAATACACATGCACAAAAATGAATACATTTTATGTTAAAATTGGTATGGAAATATCCACCTTTACTGAAAATATGTGTACAGAATAAACATAAAAATCAGAGCTTAATGGCTTCAACAGGAAAGAAATCCATATTTGGCGTGACATCAATTCTCATAACAAGAAGTAACCCATGTGATGTGCTGAATGGAGCTGTAGATCTCAAAATTTCTCACATAGTTAAAAACAATTTAAATGCAAAGGGGAGTAACAATGAATAGTGACACTTAATTGTGTTTCCTGTGTATTTTGTTTTTTTTTGTGATGGAGAAATGCATGTTTATGATCACTATAATCTGCTAAAACAATGAAACAAATGTGCCTAAAATAATTCCACAGTGCTGTACATTAAAAAAGGTACTGGACAGGAGGTTATACTTCTTCCTACTCAATTTTGAGCCCAGGGTTGTTTTGTATTTGTTGAACACTCTGTCATTTGTTCTTCTTTTTGCTTTCAGTTTTCATTACTGTCAGGATTTTCCATGAGTTCACCATGGCCAGCGTCATCCTGTATGCTGCTGCATGCTGGGGCAGCAGGCGGAGGGTGGCAGACTCAACAAACTTCCACAAGGCCAAGATAAGGCTAATCCTGGGCAATATCTTTTGATGTGCTAGCCAGTCACAGGAGCATGTTCAGTGAGAGACTGGTAGCACCTAAAAGCACCACTGAACAACACAGGAAATCATTCCTGCCTCTGGTCATCAGACTGTATAATTCCTACATTTTACAGCACAATTACAAACAACACATTTTGCACACTCAATATCTGCTCATCCATTACAACAGTCACTCACGTACTCGTACGTATGCTACTTATAATGTTGATAACATTTATCGACTACGTATTGTGCACAGAATTGGTTTTAATAGGCATTATTCTATTTTGAGAGGTGAAATTCAATTTTTTGTACTTCAATTTTTCCATTCATATCTATAAACTAATACAACCATCTTTGTAATGTAATATTTTGGTACTTTCTTCCCTGTAACTTTGGCGTAACTGTGACCAAACAAATTGCTCTGGGATTAATAAAATATTTCTGGTTGTGATTTTGATTAGTCAGTAACCCATTCTTACCACTAGATGGAGCTACAGCCTTACTATAAATAGACTAAGGCAAGATAGAAGTAGGTCAATCTGTACATGTAGAAGACTGTGATTAATTTGTTTTAGTTTGACAAAACTGTAAATAAAAGTAAGATGTGTACCAATAACCCATTTCCTGAAAACTGCTGAAAATCTATAGTGTTACCATCTATTGCCTAAAATCCCAGATTTATCCACAAGGGGGGGGTCATTTGTTCATGTTTTGATGTTTGACAGTGCTGCATAGACACTTCTGTATAATCTACTGTGTGATACCTGAAGAAAATCTAGTAATAGAATATGATGCATTCAAGCTCTGAGGAGATAATGTGGAATCAGTGGATTTTGTGATTATTTTGCATCACGTGCTTTCTTCTGTTACATTCAAACCGGTGTAAGACATTCTCTAGAAAAATGGAAGTACACACAGGAAACTCCCTTTCGTTTGATTTCCAACCACTTGACCTCAACATTCATCTGAATGTACATCCTGTTACATCAGCTTTCACCAAGAAGTCAAGTCAGCATCACTGGCACCTTCTGACACACTAATACCAATTCACCGGAACTGTTTCACATCTTCTGTTTATTTCATTACATAAGAACATACATACAAGTCACACTCGATAATGAGGAGTTTATAAAACTCAGTGCATGTTGTCTGTAGAAATAACACACTCCCTACAAACAGTTACAATTGACTCTATTATAGAGTTCTGATTATACCTAAGAAAACCCAAAATTCATTCAAATGACCTCACATCTTACATACACACTGCAGATATGTACACATTCATATGAAGCTGTAACAGTCTCCAATTAATTAGAAAACAAATCAAGGTGGGAATAAGGAATAATGCAGGGGTAAATATGAGAGATGATTGTTGGTGTTTTTGGAATGCGACACATAAAAGTATTTCTACGTCTACATCTTCTAGGGAATCCCAGGGTTTTTGGAGAAGCGCATACAAAGCCGGTTTTGCTTTCAGTTCCCAATCCTGGCTTCTGCTGCTTTGGTGTGTTGATTTGCTCGTTCCGGGGCCAAAAGAATGAGTCTCTGTTTTCTGCTCATGCACTACTGTTGATCCACACTCATAGGAAACAGTCCACTTTTTTCTCTGTCTTTCTTTAAACCCTCCACCGCCCTCTTCTCTCCTCTTCTCCGTCTCTCCAAATACCTATCCCACCCTTTTTTGCCCCTCTTGTCCTCTTGCCCGGAGTGAAGTGGAGACATGTGTTTCCCTGCACCTGCATGGAGAGAAAGGAAGAAAAGTGAAGTCAGATCTCTCCCTCTCACCCTCCCCTCCCCTCCCTGCAGAGGGGAGCAGACAGACTGGCGCCTAGCATGGAACTTTCATTAACCCCAGGCAGATAGCAATGAATCCGCTACACATTCACTGGCCTGGCTAATTGGCAACCATGGTGAATGTGAACGAGACCTTTATCTCCCAGTGTGTACATGCCTTCACTACTTTACAATGTTTTATTCTGAAGTTTTTTGAACGTTAGAAGAGAGACCTTTTTGGCTCGGAGCTCCCTGCAATGACAGAGAGCAAATCTCTAGTGTCTTATTTCCTAAAATGTTCTAACATACGCTGATAAAAAAAGTCAGCACTTACCACAATATTTGATGGTTTTCCTAATGGCACAATCGACCTTCTTCTTTGGAGAAATTGCGTGTGAGGTCCGCGGTCTGAAAGGGGAAATGAAAAAAAAAATATTAGTATAGTCACATTTTCATTTTTATAGCAAACATTGAGGAATAACGTGGAAGGAATTCATGTTTACGCGCAGGATCACGCAGCTATGGCATCACAATAGTCCACCATACCCTAACATACGCTAATTGTGTTGCTCCTTATTCAAGTCTTAAGCAGAGTAAACTTGTTCAAGTGGACTTAAAAATCCCATGACGCACCATTTTACGCACGTTTAAAAGCACCGTTTAATTGGTAAAAATGGACAATTATGCGTCCCTAGCCCTGAGGTCCTTTAACATCTATGTTATAACATCTACGTTATCGGAACTCGGGAATGTGGAGGATGATGAAGGACGCGCATCTGGCCACGGCATCATCTCCCCTCTCACCTTTATTGACAACACCATCTCCGGCGCGGCTGTGTCCTCCGCTTCCAACGCGATCTGCAGGTCGAAGATGTAGTCGATAACATGTTGCAGGATCTCCACTTGGCTCACGGACTTGTTCTGCGGGATACTCGGCACCAGCTCCTTCAGCTTGGAGTAACAGTCGTTCATGTCGCACAGGGCGCTCACCGGCTCCTCCAGACACGAGTGTTTGTTACTATTATTCCGGCTGATGGCGAGACTCTGCTCCGAAATGCAGCATACGGCTTTGTAACAGCTCCTCACCGAGCGCACGGGGCTGATGGCTTTCATGGTGACCACGACACAAACCTGACGTCTGAGTAAAAGTTGTCGATATCTGTCTTGTGTCTCCTCGTCGCCCTCGCCTTCCCACCGCTGTCCTGCGAGCAACAGTGCTGTTACGGCTACGTACAGTTAGGTCTTTATACACAGCGCGCCCGATGACGCCCACTTTTACGCATCACGCTCTGATTGGCCCAAATACAGAGCATTCCCGTTTTAACTGGCTGATATCACCTTGTGGAAGGGCTGGGAGGAATGAGGAAATTAGACGGATGCCTGAAGGGGATTGTCAGTCACTTTTTGTCAGGTGGTCGTGTTATTTGAAATAGATAGTTGGAGATCCATAGGGCTGCAGTTCAGGTTGCACAGCTCTGGGAATCAAACAGGAATACAACCGCACCGACAATTCCAACTATAAACTGTGTTATGTTTATAGACTACATTTAACCCTTACATCTAATAATAAACGTTTTCAGTGTCCTTAAGTCTATCCAATTAGAAAGGTTTTGCATTTTATTAAGAGTTCTTATTCTAGGCATTTCACTATGTTTGGCTGCATTTCTCCCGAATTTTATTGCAGATTGTATCACCACCATTTCAAGTCATATAAATCTATAATTCAGAAAATGTTAACAATAAAAGTAACAACGACATTCCAGCCATCCTATTAGAGGTGTTGCATTTTATAAAGTGTTATTCTAGAGGTTTGGCTGCTTTTTCAAGCCTGGAAACATAGTCAAAAGGAATAATATTGATACAGGAATATATTTGAACAGGTTTTGACACTTAAGCCTATTGAAAAGTTTCTGGAAGACTTTCTCACACAAAACAAGTTAGCGGAATATTTTGCTTGTATGATATAGGTAAAAGGTCAGCAGCAACTTATTCCTATGTTTTACTTTTTACAGCGACGGTATTATGTATGATTTAGTCATTTTTACAGTGTAGATGAGGTTATGACCTGAGTCAAAAAGATACAACAAACGAGAGACACATAAAAAAAATCAGCAAAGCACCCACTGAATCAACTTTAATTAAAGTGCTAATTGACGAACATTCTCATAGTTTGATTAAATTAAGGCGCATTGATGCGCACCTTATCCATGAAGTCACTCACTGGTAAATCCTAACCTCCTCACGGGGAAACTGTTTAATGAAAAATGTATTTTGAACAATTTCAAAGGTTGCTCCCTCTTAGTTTACATCAAAGCACGTCCCGTTCTGCTCCTATTTGGGTCTTATTTTCCCCTTTTCTCACAATCCTGTTTTGTGGAGGAATGCAGGCTTGAGCCAGCTGTGTGTCCTATCCCGGCCCAGCTGTGTTGATCTAACGCGCCAGTCCCAGACATGCTGGCGCCAGCCTCCCGACGTCATCCATTCACCCCGACGCGCACTCCCCTTTCTCTGGCACACGGCCCGCCCTCCCCCGTCCACCCGGCGGAGGGAAGAGCAGCACAGGCGCTCAGAGGTCTGATTGGCTCAGGGCAGCTGTCAGTCACGGACACGCTCAAAACGCCACCCCCTCCCCCCTTCCCCCCGGTCCCGTATGTGGTGCAGGCTGTTCAGAGGAAAGAGAGGGAAAGTTGTAATACCTCAGCTTTTGCCAGATTAATTTAAAAAATAAGTTTTAAAGAACGAATGAATCAGCGTCTTTCTTCAAAGTTAGTCATAAAAAGAACATCTAGATATGGGGGAAATTTGTACATTATGTTACTTGATCACAGTAGAAAGTTGTTTAATCAGCCATGACTGCATGGTATATGCAACAAATGTGGCCACTGGATAGCAGGAGTATGTGATTTTTCAAGGTCTTGTTATCCAAAACTTGATAAGATGGAAATAGTCATTAACCATGGCAAGTGTCAAGAAAGTTGGTGGAGTCATTTTTAAGCTACATATTTTTATCTTTACAAGCAGTAACACTCCCTGTCCCAAATGTTGACAGGATGGTGATATTTAAGTAGCAAGTTTCAAGGTTCCTTGTTTTTTACTTGGTAAAACAGGAGCATCTAGGACCCCCATCCAAAGTAGCCATGCCACCTCTCCCAAAAGTTGACAGGGTGGAGACCTTTAAGTCTCCATAACCACGCTATGTTTCAACTAAACTGGTACAGCCATTTTTCAGCTATCACATCGATGTTCCATTGTTTCAGGAGCAGACGATGATTCATATGCTGCTTTGGTTGAGGATTAAGCAAAACAAAATATACATCTGAGAAACACATAGTGTAAATATTCTATACACAGCTATACAAATGGATGTGAGTGAGTTCAAAATGACTCTATTGACTTAACAGCTCTAAGTGTTTTAAGGCTGTTGGTCAGTGAGGTAATATACTCTCGCAAATGTACTAAAATATCAATATAATAAAGTTTTATTATGTTTTATGTCATTTCCATTTTCATCTTGGTTCAGAAAGATCTATGAAGTGACAGAATCAAAGACTATATTTGTGTGTGTTTTGTTATGCCTTTTACATCTTTCAACTTCTTTCATTGTTGTTTAGTGCTTTATCATTTTTTGCCTTGCTACATTTTGCTTAAACTGTTCTTGTCTTGTTACTTTTTCATCTTTTTTTGTTGTTTCATCCTCCTACATTTTTCATCTTGTTTTATCTGCTACATTGCTTTTGTCAAGTGAATCAAATTTTTTTGTTTTTATTCGCACGATGTTGCAAAATCCAAACAGCAAGCACTTCTCCATGCATTAAAACTAAAATAATGAGTCTGTTTTGGTAAGGTGAGTAGATATTACAGGTAAGTACAGATACAATATATGTGCTTAAATATTTGAAACATGTTTTCAAGAAGATCGATGTTCATATTCAAAGTAGAGATACCTGTAATCTTTTAAGGGCAGTATCAGTGTATGCGCTGTACTTGCCGACCCCGCTGAAGCCACAAATACAGTGTTTGAGTAATTCCATCGTTGCATAGGCTTTAGTTGCAACACAGACTAGACTGGTAACTTGTATGTCAACATCGGATCTTTTGCAACTGCTTTGAAGAACTATTCAGAGCTAAAATGTGATATTTATTTTAGCTCATTGATTGCTATTTTTGCAACGTTGACACATTTATTTGACAAATGATGACAACCAATGTGATGTCGTTCTGTTTTATTAAACTGTAACTCTGCTGCTGAGCTGCTGATTCTACTTTCCATCTGAGTTTTGAAAGTGCTGTGAAGACAGTGAGAGCACGATGGTTAATGTCTGGATGTTCAGGTGTGGAGGTGAGACAGGAGTAGTTCAGAGACATCAGGAAAACAACCGCAGACTGATCAACTAAAACAAAGAGAAGTAACTCCACATTTGATCAAAAATACAGTAAAGACTGCAACTGAACTCTGTGACATTTTATTTACTTTGTAACAAAATATCATGAGTCAACCAGGTGATGAATTTGCAGCAAAGACAAGAAAACAAATCAAAGAGCAGGAAGAATTTTGACCGAAAATGAACAAAATAATGAACTAATTATTAAGAAACTAAACAAAAATGAACAAAAACAAGCAAATGCAAGAAAAAAAATGACAAAAATTAACAAAATTACAAGGAAAATTAACCAAACAATCAATAAATTGGAAAAAAATGACCAAAATAATAAGTAATTAAGAAGCTGAACAAAAGAAGCAAAAAAAGGAAAAAAATCAAGAAAATTTACAAAATTGGAAAGTAAATGAACAAAATAAGAAACACAAAGGAAGAAACATGAATAAATTTTGAGACTGAAGAATAATGAATGAAATAATCATAAAATTGGGCATAATTTCTGAAACATAATGAGATAAATAACCAGCACAGTGAACAATAATCAACAAGTCAAGCAAAAAAAAAAAAATCAGGAAAACTTATAAATAGAAGCAAAATTAACAAAAATATCAAGAAACAAAGAAAAATGAACAAAATAAGACACAAAATGGATAAACATGAAGAAAATGTGATTAAAATAAGATGGAAAACGAGAAGAAAATGCACAAAGTAAGAAGTAAAATGGAGAAAAATAAGCACAATATTTAAGAAAATGAACAACAATTAACCAGATGGTTTAAGCAAAATGAACCACAATGAAATTATAAACAAGAAAAAGAAAAAAACAACAAGAAATTAATCAACATCGTGAATATAAGGTATTTTTTTCTTAGTTTAACCGCTTGTAAACTTACCACATTTTACCTATTATAGGCCAGCATATTAAACCATAGGAGGCTCTGAAAGTGTTATAATGGTTTTACCACCTGGCTTGTCTGAAAAAAATTAATCGATATCACTTTATTTTCACAGCTTCTTGTCTCCCTTAAACAGCTGTTTCCCCTTGAAGTGCCCTTAAGCCTGCAGAATTTCCCAGACTAAAGAGAATGACTCTACACCCTGTGTCACTGTGGTGTTTTATTGTGGTATTTTGAATTCACAAACACATCGATTGGTTAAGACAACTGGTTTACGAAGTTAACTCACTTTCTTGAATGTGCCCGTGGTTCCAAGCACAATGATATGGCGGCTTTGTTCAAGCAATCGGAAAATGAGTGAGGTTTGGCAGAGTCTGGCTGAATGACAGGTAGGCTGTTCAACCCTGATTGGAGGAGGTTTTTCAACCAATTTCATGATGTAGAGGTGTCCGAGATGGCGGGAAGGGTTTAAAAGATTTAGAGAGAGGGGAAGCTATATTGAGCCTTTTTCCGATTTTGATATATTTGTCGATTTGTACGTGTATTGTGATCAATACTGATGTGTTTCAGTACAATTGAACAGTGTTAGGGAGAGTACACAGAAAGTACTGTTAGGTTATAATTCTAGTGATGCAAGTAGATGTAAAAGTACCCATCAAAACAAGTACTTGTGTAAAAGTTAAAAAAAAGTCATAAAAAGCTACTCAAGTAGTGAGTAACTTCAAAGAGTAAAATTTATTACAGAATAACATACTGTGCTCAAACAGGCATGTTGGATATTTTTTTGATTTATTTCAATCATTTTTGATAATTTTGTTGCTTATTTGGCTGAGTTTTGTTTGATTTTATTGGTTATTTGTTTTTAATTACTGTATTTTTTAACCATTTTTATTAATCTTGTAGAATATTTTCTTTTTTGCTCAGTTTTGTTCCTTATTTTTTATCAATTTTTGTTTTACTTATTGGATAATTTTTGTGACTATTTTATTTTATTTTTCCAATTTCTTGATTATGTTAGTTATTTTTGTTAATATATTTGATAATTTTGTTATTTTGTGCTTTGGTCAATTCTATAATTGACTATTTTGTTAATTTTTGTTAATTTCCTTGATTATTTTGTTAATTTTGTTACTTGTTTTGTTCACATTGTAATTTTTTGCTCATTTGTTGCTTGGTTTGTTGAATTGAACATTTTGTTCATTTCAACTGTTCCTACTCCGACTCATTTTTAGCTAAACGCAACTGAGTTTATTCTCATTATTCTCATCACATATGTAACTGAGCAAAACAACAACTCTCAGAAGTACATTTTATTTGAAAAAACTACTCAAGTACTTGTAATTAAGCAATTCACTGTAATTAAGTTATAATTCCATTTTTTCAATGTTAAG
The DNA here is from genome assembly GCA_029823295.1 of Pseudamia nigra. Lineage (NCBI taxonomy): Eukaryota > Metazoa > Chordata > Actinopteri > Kurtiformes > Apogonidae > Pseudamia > Pseudamia nigra. The sequence goes on from JAQQAE010010327.1 coordinate 10,976, forward strand.
TATCGCTTTAAGTCTGAGTACATGTTTGCGTGGACATCGTCCCCATTACGCAGAGGTTTAACAGATGTTCAAGTTACTACATTAGCTCTTCCTGGCAATAATGCCCCACCCTCCCTCCCCACAGCTTCTGACCCAAAATGCCGAGTCACTCAGCGACCCCACTCTCAAGAGCAAAACACAATATTGAACCGTGAGACAGGACTTCGGCCCAGCGCTATTTTAGAGATATATTGTGTGAACACAGCCGAGTATCCAAACAAAACTTTGACCCTAAATATCTGTCTGAAATATTTCAAGTGCAGCACAAATATTGCCCTAAATTTCTAATAGGGGCCGGTGGGAAAGCGATTGGAGCAGGACACTCAGGCTAGAACCACGCAGGGCTTTCGACCCAACAGATGACAGGGACAGATGTCGAACGTTTATCAAGTCAATCTGGGTTCGTACTGTGTCCCACCATTTACAGTTAACTGTTAAATACACAGAAATGGGAGTTAATTAGTCACAAGTACCTCACTGCTATATTCAGTTCAATTCAATTCAGTTGCACTTGTGTAGTTACCTGTCATAATCCAAGATTATCTCTAGGTGCTTCACAGTTCATACATGTTTTCAGCTGGGTGCTTCATGCCACATTTTCCTGATGTTTTACTTGTACTGTATTTTAACAGTTTAACAAAAAAAATTGTACACTACCAGTCAAAAAATTTGGAAAAATTCTCTTCAATGATGTTTCTTATTTTTATTATTGTCAGCATTGTATTTACGCACTTGATTACGTCAATAGTCAATCACCAAAGCCAGCAGTATGACTGGCTCTCATGAGGACCATGTTATTTCTGTTTTAGAGGATGAGATTATTAGAATAATTAGAATTTGCCAATTTACAGCACCTCACAGAGTGGTTGATGGTTTTGGTAACTGTTCTTGAGATTTTTTGTTTTGGCTGACCTTCATTTTTTACTGTCTGTTTTCATTATTTTTTCTTTCTTGTCGTAATATGGATTTGTACAGTAGGTGTAGTGGCACTAACAGAGCTGCTGAATCGGTGCCCACCCTTCCTCCACACCTGATGACTGGAGGTCTGGAGCACATTAAGAAAGCAAGAAATGCACAAATCAATTCACCTGTGGCTACCTTGCAAATCTGATCCCAGATATTTTTGCAACAACATGTTTGCTGAGTTACTATTAATATTTAAATGATTAATTTGTTCCATCTACCTCAGAACTGGGAGTCACATAAACTCCACGCTAATCGGGTTCCAGCTGCAAAGCCAGAAAAACATGGATGGGTGTTGGAAAACCAGATGATTTGAAGCATGGATAACTTCCAAACACACGTGCACTCTATGCCACAACAACAGTATTTGGCCTTTTACTCATACAAACAGCATAGTAAGATGTAATGGATTAAAAAAAAATGAATGGCACTATGTGTGTGCCTGATGAAATATGACACAAATACACCCAAAATTAGCAGAGTTCATACAGTTGTTTTGAATGGTAGCCATTTTGAATTGTAATGTCGGTGTTGTATCAACTTTCTGAGTTGGAATTCCGATGTGAGGAAGCATTCCAGTTGAATCTTCCTACTGAGAACTGGGAAATTCCAACTTCTGAGTACAACTGGAACACACTAAAACCCTCAAAGATATAAATGAACACCCACTTTGCTGTTACTTATTTGCAAAATCATCAGCAAATTATTCTTTTTCAACAATGCAAATAATGAAATGACACTTCAACTATTCAACTGTATGGCTCAAACTGCTAGTATATGTTTGAAAAGCAAAATAAATATGGGAGAGTCAGGCACCCCAAAAACTGCACTGTCAAGGTCTTTAACTCTTAAACCCTACAGAGCCTAAGGTAAGAAAGTATACAGTATGAATGTTGGAAAAGTATTGAATCCAAATGTATTAATTCATTTCTCTGGTTCATTTGTATTCATTTCTAAGGGGTTATTTTGTTGCTACTGTTCAATTTTTATCATTTTATTGCTCATTTTATTCATTTTTGTAGATTTTCTCTAAACAAAATCCACAGACATGTTAATTTTGTTTCTTTTGTCCCTATTTTTGTCCTTTAGTCCTTTTAATTTCTTTTTTGGATTGTTTAGTTCCTCTTTTAGTGCACTTTTATTAATTGTTTTAATTATTTTGTTTTTCTTCCATGAAATTTCACAACTAATTTGTTTGGTAAACATAACATTACGTAACAAGTGTTTTCCCAAGGTTTCTCATCCTATTTTTTTTAAATTTAGATCAAAACATTCACAGATTGACATTATGAAGGGAGTGTAGACTATGTGGTTTTACAGTACTGTAAGAGACTGTGCCTATAGAAACTATAAATCTATGGCACATTTCTGCATATAAGCTATATTTTCCAGGGAGCTGAAAAAAATACAGGTAGATTTGCACATTGTAGTGAAGGTGATGTAACTGTTTTAAATGCATATCCATTTATTATTTGATTTGAAGTTAGAATTAATTTTTGCGCAGGGCATTTTTCATTTTAACACATCTCAAACTCTGTAATTATTCTCCTGCAGCTGAATCAGTATTTTTACTTTTTCTTTTTTTTTTGCAGGACTAATATAAACACAACATGAAGAATGACAAGAATGAAAACAATAGTTGAGGAAAGGGTGGCCAAATGAGTGGAGGAATGATTCTAAAATATAAGGAAAATGTGTATTCGTTTCCACACCTGACAGGCAAATTATGCAAAATAAACAAATAAGACACTTGAGGTACCTGAGGATCTTCCAGATGCTATAGATCTTGATGAGTCATGTTTTTGGGTGTAGGTACTATTTATAGGATAAAGACATGCTTATGGTGATTGTCTTTCTGGCTCTAATAACAGCGCGTCACGCAGATTCCAGAGTTCCCAGTGCGTAAATCTGTGCGAAACACACACACACGCACACACACACATCACCACACACGCGCTGTGTGTCTGGGCAGGGATCAGGTGCTTGTCGGAAAGGCCCCGGACACAATCAGCTCTCTCTTTCAATGGATGGGAGAATTCCGAGGCTGGCGTCAGTGAGTCTGCCTCTCTCTGCCTCTCCCTCTCCGCTCCCCCGCTCCTCCGTGCAGCTGGACGCAGACAATCAAGCCATCAACAATCGGCATGCATTATTAGTAGACCCCCCCCCCCCTCACCC
>JAQQAE010010328.1:0-14152 GCA_029823295.1 Pseudamia nigra
CAGATTCAAGTTATTTCTGTGACCATTGTGGGTTTTTCTGTCATTAACAGAGGGGTACCAACAATTTTATCCACGTCCGTATCATAAAATTTTCTATGCATTTTTCTCTCTAAATGTAATACTAACAGTATGAAGATGAAGACTGAATATTTTTCTGCTGAACAGATTATCAAATGTTTGATTTGAGCACCCTGTTCTGATTGAGGTGGTTACTGGGCGTGTTTTAAATCTACATTCATACAGTTATGATTACTATATAAATCCAGAAATGGACAATGGTTTCACACAGTCTGGTGAAACAGTCGACAACAGAACTGGAAATTACCAGAGACCTTCACCATCAGTGTCTGACTCATACTGATACCAGCTCTAAATGAGAAATGAGAAATCAAACCATCCACCTTCCTGTAAAACAAAGTCAAACATGTGACAACTTGGTAAATTTGCAGAAGTTTCTGTAAACTACAAAATATATCTGGGTTCATCTGGTTGTACACAAGTAGATGATACAGGAGACGCTTACCTGTACATCATTGAAAACATTTTGTGATTTACGGGGTTGAATGTGTTTCTCTAATTAAATCTTCCATTTTGCTTCAACACAGAATCAAAATGAGGTGACTCAGTAAAACAACCAGATGTGGTAAAAATCCAGAGTGACACGGTCATGTGACCTCGTGAGGAGGGTCAAATGACTGTGTCACTCTGGCGAATATATATGATCTTTATGCAGGATGAACTGGTGCAGGTGCAGCTGAGCTTATGAAAACATATCCTGGATGTAAGCATGAAAAAAAAATCAGAAAATGTTGTTCTGTGATGAAACAGATAAACCAAAAGAGTGAGAGAGAGGAGGAGTATTGGAGGTGGACTGTCCCTTGCAGATGATCTTAGAGCCTATTTAAAAACTTTATCTCCTCTAGTTAGGTTATAAGACCATAAAATAATTTGATTGTACTTTTTCACCCAGCGACATTTAATTATGCCATTAAAAAAACTCCAGATCACCCAGTGTCAGTAGAGTTAAACATCATCCTCTTTACATTTTCCAGTAATATATGGCTGAATCAGGTGCTTCTGTTGTCAAGCACCTGACTCTGAAGAAATCACTGTGTTAGTTCTCTGGTTCTTTTTCATCAGTATTGTAAGATTTCCATGCCCCATTTACACCTGGTGTTAAGAACATGAGAATCCAGATACATTATGGAGGTACAGCTCATATTTGCATTTACAGACTATGTCATTCAACCAAAAATGACTGTGTGTTATATGTTCATAGATGCATTAGAGGTTAGAGTTAAGTGACTGATTCCCATGCTCCCATGGATGCGTTTAAAGGCAGGGGAAAGGTAGGGGTGAAATTTTACAAACAGTCATGGGCCATATCTGAGAATAGGAAAAAATGACCATGTTACTTGTTTAAAGTGCAGGACTCGCTGGTTTCCACCTGGTGTCATGTTCTTGTTATCTGAATGCTATGTTGATGTTGACCTCCAGTGCAAAAAAAACATGTGAGTCATTTAAACTGTGTATGAGCTGCAACCAGATTCATTATCTAGAAAATGAAAAACACAAATTAATGCAAGGCATAAACGCACTGTGATCAGAAAGTCTTTAGATCAGCCTGAAGTCTGGATTACACTGACCTTGTTTATATCTGGTCTTAAAAATGATCTGTATCTGGATACATTATCCAGATAATGAACAAAGGTGCATAATGTGTTCTAATTATGTGGATGTTTTCTGGATGTTCAGACCAGTGCCAAACCTACACGAATTATATAAAGTGGTCGAAAATCATGTATACTGTAAATGTGATCTACATAAGATCTGGACACAACATTTCATGTTAAAATGTACACATTATGGCAACTTTGTTTTTCTCACTAGTTCCATAAGCACAGTCTCACAAACACACACACCCATGTACACACGCTAACACATTTCTCGGAAACAGGGATTAGTAACTGATATTGAGAAGTGGGAGAAATCAACCTCCCTTTGTGGCCTCTAAACCAGATGTAACCAGCTGGTACACACACACACACACACACACACACACCTACACACAAACACACTCCCAGTGACCAGGCTTGTGGCCAGAACTTTTGTCCTTTTCTGATACAAATGCGTCGAGAGGCCCTGTTTCAGCCATGCAGAGTTCAAAGGCGCTGGTTCGACACATGAATCTCTGTGAGGACAACAGCTTCTTAAAGGCCTTTAAATCAGCTCTAAACACATTTCAGATCTGCTCCTTTAATGAAACATATAAATCTTTCTCTTCACATAAAATAGTGCTTGTAAATGTGTGTATCTGAAAAGAAACACAGGGCGAGTGTGTGAAGCATTACTTGCAGGCTGTGTGTTAGTGCATCAGTGTAAACAGAGCAGACAGTGGGGGAGAGGATGTGTGATGCGATGTTAAACCTTCAGGGCGTCAGATTCAACTCTGATTCAGATCAACTCTGTAGGTCAGGATAGATGCTGAAAGCAGGGAGGATGATCCTTCACCACTTTTAGTTTTCTGTGGAAATAATGCTGAATGTTTGAATTGTGGAAGCTTACAAATCTATCTCTAACATTAACTCTGAGATATTTTGTTCAATCAGCAACAAATTTGGCATGTTTCATTAGACCGTTGACCTCCCTGCCCCCCTCTCTCTCCCTCTCTCTCACTCTCTCTCACTCTCTGTCTCTCTTTCTCTCTGACCTATCACCAATAATAGCTGAGATTCAACTTGAAGAAGGCTGATTCTAAATGTCATGCCTGTCATATCATGTAATGACCGTTAGACACACAATGTGCACTTCTAATTTTTTAGTTTAAAACATTCATGAGTATAATCCTACTATGTTAACACTTTATTCTTATAAAACATATTTGATTTCACTCACTGTATAGGTATTTCTAATATTTTGCTAAAACGGTCAATATTACAGAAAGTTGGAAGCTAGAGTTTGAATAAAAATGCTACGGAACTTTTATTTTTAACAGGAAGTTTGAAGGTCATTACGTACTTGAGGTAGCTTAACTTCACAGATCTAAGTGTGTTTCTAACAAGGTTTGATCAAAATCCAGCCATTTGTACTTGTTACATGACGGTTCTAAAAAAATATATATATAGAGCTGACTATAAAACATGCTTCATTCAAATTTCACAAAATATGGGAAATTCTACTCATAAAATGGTGGAAAATATAAATGAAGGTGTGTATGTAATAAAAGTCTGTCTTAAATAAAGGCCTAGTACCTTCTGCAGCTGAGGCAAATAAAGACCGTGGACGCTATCTGGAATACATGGCATCAGGAGTGGAGTAGCAGTCATGAGATATTGACTATTCATATGACCAGGAGTCGTTCTACATATAGACCACAGAGTAGCTGGAATGATGGTTTTCAGACCAGTCATAAGATGATTAAGCTGAGAGTAGATTAATCACAAGATCTGTATGAATGTGTGCACAATATCTGTTTCCACTGTTAAAATACAGTACGTTTCTGCTCACATGCCTGTTGTAAACTGGATAAAAGCTTCCAGTTTGTCTGGTCTCCCTTTCTCTCAACAGTGATACAGTCTTCTTCCGTATCTGTAAATGACTGTGATGATTGTGGTCCTGACAGAGCACATGTGAAGGTCAGAGGAAACTGTCAGCGTCCGACCACAACATAACAAGACGTGATGTTAGTAATGACAGCAAACGTGACCCTGGAATAACGTTCAGACTGGTCATTCAAAAGGGTGTGTGTGCACAATGCTAGCACTTTTCTTAAATTCATGAATACAGCAACATATCTTCCATCTTAGGCCATCAGTTGTCTTGTGGGTAGGAAGGGTGGGTACAGAGTCAACAACCCTATTCGTGCCACTGCAACTACTGTATAAATCCATGTTATGGCAAGACACAAACTATAAAATAAAGAGAAAAGAGGGTCCATCATAATGTAAGATATGAAGGTCAGTCAGTTCAAAAATTTCAAGAACTTGAATGTGCCCCTGAGTGAAGTTACCAAAACCATCAAAGGCTATGATGAAACTAGTTCTCACGAGAACCGTCCCAGGAAATGAAGACCAAGAGCTACCTCTGCTGCAGAGGATAAGTTTAGGATAGCAGCCTCAGATAGCGTTTGATGTGAAGCACTGAGTCAAAACTGAGAAGAAATGTTTTTCATCAGGCAGAATCCTTGTGTTTTGTAAAAGCACTGTTGACATCAACCTCTAAAAAACATTTCAGCATAACTGCAAGATTATGGCTGATATCAATTTTACTTGATTTAACTGTTCAACAATAAAATTAAGTCTGTCTGTTAAATGTCACAGTCTAGTTGTACATTACTCTCAGGATGAGAAACAGAGTTAAAAGAAGGATGAACTAGTCAGAGGGTCAATGTTTGAAGGAAAGACAACAACAAAACATTGACAGAGATGATTCAGATGGTGAAACAGAAGCTGATAAAAGACAGTGACGATGTGTTTGGTTTGAGAGCAGCAGTTTGTCCGATGATCAAACAGCTGTTTGTTTCCATTTCTTATCTCTGATGACCGCACCCTCTATCTGTGTGTGTGCGTGTGTGTGTGGGTGCCCACATCCTCACAGTGTGCATCACATGTTCCATACACACATTTGTGGATGTGTGTGTTCAGGTGTGTTTGTGAACCAGTGGAATGTGCTACCCTGATGATCTCTGATATCACTGAGTTAATGTTTATATTTAGCACATTTTGTTCCCACAGTCATCCTTTGTGTTGAAGTATTTACACATTTGTACTTGTACAGTAGTTTTATGTACTTTTCAGGTCAGAAGTTTAAACACATGAGTTCAAAATCAGTCTTTCAGTTCAAACACTGTGATAAACTACATAAAAGTAAAAATGCATTAAAAAATGAATCCAAAAGAACAAGAGAGTCTGTATATAAAGGAATGAAACATAACTGTGTAAACATAACTGTGAATACAGTTACTGCACAGTGTACGCTATCTGGACAGACATATTAGGACACCTGATACTCTCTTTACAAATCCACAGGGTGGGTTGTCCCTACATTGACTTTTGCAATGTATTTGACTCTGTGTGTAGAAATGTCCTCCGGAGGATTCTGGAGCTCTGTGGAGTTCCTCCAAGGCTCATCCAGATGACATTCTCCTTGTACAGCGGTATGGAGAGTGCAGTAAAGTGCAGGGGCTCCATCTCTGACTTCTTACTGCACCAGTTCATTATGGTCCCTTTTTAGTACTTGTATGGCCTGGATTATGGGGTGGGTGGCAAGTGGGACAAGTTCTGAGGAGTTGTTGGGTGATGAAAAGGTCGCTTATCTTAGCTTTTCTGATAATGCCACAATCTTCGTGGATGCTGTGGACTTGAAATATTAAGTGAAGAGGTAGCACTGTTACTCCTTCAGGTGTCCTGGGTCAAGATGAAGATTTTTGGAGATTTCTTGGATGATGCTATCAACTCCATCGCTGTTTGTGACAAGAATGTGAAAGTCATAATTTCTTGTCTCAGTCATGTAATTCACAGTTCAACTGAAGTTAGTCATAGAAATGGCCTGGCACAGGAGGTGATAAACTGACTCTAGAAGATGGTGTGGAATCTGTTTATCATTTGTTCATTCTATTTTCTACTTTAAACAAAAAATAGAAAAACAAAAAAATGGGTCCTTTTTCAGTTTTGTTTCTAAAACCAAAACGAAGCAAAGCAAAAACGACTGTTTTTCTGATTTCCAGTCTAGTGCTCAAATTGAAAGTGCATAAAACGAGATAATGACTCGTTTTCTCTATTTTCATTATTCTGTTTCTGACACTGGACGTGACCCAGAAGTGGCTCTTACTAACCCATGAAGAAGAGTAAAGGAAGCCAGCAAGTATGGAAAAATACTCAGTATTGGTGGCTACTCATCTTTAAAGTGCCTGTGACATGCTCATTTACAGCGATTTAATTTTAATCTTGGGTCCTCCTACAACACATCATCATAGTCTTTAATCATTTCAGAAGGAAAACACATTACACACAGATTACAAACATGGAGCCCTCCTCCTGAGCCGTGTGTTTGCACCGAGTAAAGCAGCCCCGCTCAACAACAAACCACGTGGTGCCTGATCCATTAAATGCACACTGTGCAAAATGGCAACCGACAACTCTGTATGTACTGTAACTACTGGATGACGATCATCAGTGAAACCAGGCTGCACTGTGAAGTTCCTGTGGTAACTGACGACAGTAAACAAATCTGGACAAAAGCAGCTTCTGGTTCACGTCCAGCGTTAGAGACAGAATAATGAAAATAGAAAAACGAGTCGAGTCTTTATCTCGTTTTCTGCACTTTCTATTTGAGCGCTAAATTGGAAATCAGAAGAAAGTCATTATTTGTTGTTTTGTTTTAGTTGTTTGGTCTGGTTTTTCTCGATTTTTATTGTTTTAAATGGAAAATTTAATGTACAAATGATTGTGTGGCACTTTTGTTCCTTGGTCTTTCTGGTCTTACTGTGTTTTTGGGAGGCCTGGTTGGTGACCCCGGGGGCAACAGTGATGATAGATTTCCTTCATGACCACTTTGCCACTACTGATTGGACTTTGTGCTGAGCCAGACAGCATCGAGGATTGCAATAGATTAGATACACTTTTACAGGCAAAAAAGAACAAAAAATTAATAAAATAATCAAGAAAATGAACAACAAAAAATAACAGGATACAGTTAGCCCAATTAGAAAAAGATGAAGGGAAAATGTGAATTAATCATCCACTCCTTATACTCTTCTGCTTTTTCAATTTATTTATAATTATTTTTTCATTTTTGATTATTTCATTCATTTTGTGATCATTTACTCAATTACTTTGTTCATTTTATTTACTATAATATCCATTTTAGTCAGTGATTTAGTGGTTATAACTAGAAACTTGGTAAAATAATTTATATAGATTTGAAAAGACATGTCCAAATTCTTTTAGCTCCAGCAGGTGTTCCAAGACTTTTGTCCATGTAGTGTATGTAATAAAAGAAAATGTGTATAATTCCACAAAACAACACTAGAAAACAAAGAATTATACTTTCTTTTTTATCACTAATTCATGTTATTTTGTGATATCCATACTAGTCGTAATTAATAATAACAGATTTAAATAAAAAAGTCTATCCTTGTATGTACCCTATAAAGTTTTATATGTATTTTCGTTCCATAAATTCATAAATATGAATTGTTGAAATATTAGAATATAAAACATGACTGACAATTAAAAATATTACCTCATGATCAGAGCCTCTGAATCAGATTCACATGTTAGATGATGTAGTATTGACAGCAGATACAGTGAAACCTTTATGCAAAATAATAATTTCTACCTATTGGGTACCATGATAACAGGATTTCTACTGATTGGCTTGGGTGTTTTCCTGGTGTATCGATAAAGAAGACGTAGAGAGCTGTCCAAAGCCCAGCAAAGCTTTGTCTCCAAATCAAGCAGTTGGGAAGAGCACTGGCGGCACAACATGGACGATTTCTGAGTTAAATCGAAGAGTGGGCTACAACACAGGAGTGCTGGGGTCTCTTCATAGGATGGACTTTTGAGGTCTGGCACCAAAAAATATAAAATTGGAGTTACAGAGGAGGTTAAATTCTTTTCTGCCTTTGAAAGTGTGACTGCCTTATCTTTTGTTTTTGTTTTTGGGCACCCTCTGCCGGCTTTGAGAGGCCTGAGCAACCTCCCCTTGGAGGAGATGCTATTTGGAGAATGAGCTCCGCTTTTCACCCTTACCCCGCCTTACACCAACACTCTGATAAGAGGTCGGGCTGTATTTTTCTAAGGACATGTGCCACCATGGTAACTATCATGGAATTTAACATTTGGCTATATGCTCTGAGAGAGGATTCTTGACCTGGGGTTAAGTTGAACTTTTTCTATGGACATGTGCCGACAGGGTAGCTATCATGGAATTTAACACCTTGACTATATGCTTTGAAGAGGATTCCTGACTTTCCTACCAGAACTGATACAACACAATGCATCCAGCGACCACATTACACGCTGACATGCACACCCCAACTCTCTCTGATGCTTTTTGCTGTGTCAATGAATGTTTGTGTAGCAACATGTCTGCTAACTGTGCATATGAGTTTTTTTTTCTATGTGACCATAATTTTGCTGCCTAAGGAGCCTTATTCTGGAAACTGTGTTTTTTTACTCTCTTTCCTATTGTATCTCCCCCCTCCCCCAACTGCTGAAGGGGCAGCGCGCAAGTTTGCTGCGGCCCCCTCCCCCTCGGTGGGAGAAAATGTAATTTCGTTGTTGATGAAAACATTTAACAATGACAATAATAATTTAAAAAAATCTATACTGTTCTAGTCATAAAGACTAAAGAAACATGAGCTTGGAGACAATGCTGTTAAAAGTACTTGAGGAAATGTGTGGGACTTGGAGAACAAGGACAGGAAAGAGAAGATGTGATGAAACAACATGATCCGAAAGGAAGGAAAAGAAAAAGTCCCAATCAGACACACAGGCGGTTTGTCAAAAACCCGGAAATGGAGTGAGAAGGTGAAAGGTGACAATGGGCAGAGGAAAGGAAATGGGAAAATAAAAAGGACACAGGGTTTTTTTTTCACCCTCTTTTTCTCCTACTATCAGTTTACCCGACACGCACTTTGACACATGATGAAATGCAGATGAAAATACACACGTGCATAGAGAGGATGTGTCTGGAAGTGACATGATGGTACGTCCTACCAGCTGACTCTGACAGCTCCAAATGTGTGTGTGTGTGTTAGTTACTGTATCTTTTGCCTGAGCCGGTTTGGGTCTCAGTGTCGGTAAAGAGGACAGTGTTGGATAGGTGTTCTGATAGACTCTGTCTTCCTGGCTCACGGTCAATTTGGTTTCATACTAAAGCCAGGAGGGGATCTAGGTTCAGGTGTGGGTCTGCATGAGTCCGGGTCAAGTACAGTAAAGCCAGTGTGGAAATAATTACCTCTGCCATGGACCTTTTCATTGGTATTTGTCTGTTAACAGAACTACTCAAAAAGTAACACACATTTTGATGACATTTTTTCAGGACAGATCAGAAACATAAGACTGTGGGGGTGATTTTGATCAAGGAATTTATAAAGAATTATTCTCTATTGTGAGACTCTTGTCAACATTTTGATTGTAAGTCTACAAATAATACCCAGAAAACTGGCAAAAAATACAGAATGTCTTTATAAGTTCTACTACAAAGTTTTACTTAGACCCAGGCAACATCCTTAAAACTTTTTAAAAATCAGACGTGATCTTACTGTTAATTTTCACTTTATATGCAAGTTGTATTAACCCTTTGACAAGCATTGTGAGCATGCAGTTGTCCTATTTGTATCTTCAATTTGCTTCTGTAAAACATCAGTGAATCCCATTTTTGGCTGTTTGTCACCCCCCCAAACCCCCAGTTAATAATGTATATACTGATTATTCATGTTTAAAATAGTGAAAAAGGAGAATATTGATAAGCATAAATCTACTATTGAATGACATAAATTGAGACTCAGATTTGAAATTTAAAAGTCATACATGTTCCAGGCCTCCTAATGAAACTATTACACAAATATTATATGAGTGTAAAAATACACCTGTGTGTGTTCCCTGTGACTCTTAGTTCTTGCCTAAAGTTATCCTAAACTAGCAATTCAACCATGAGTTAATGATATATGATTGGTTGGAATAGTTATTAATGTAAAGCCAGGAACACAATTCCACTATTATTTTTTTTTCTTATTTTATTCCTTACTGTGCCAGTTGATGGGTTAAGTGACATACTAAACATGGTGAATCTGTTCAGGCCTCATGAGAGCTAGTTTCATCATAGTGTTTTCTTTTCTTCCCATTTTCCTTAATGAAATAACTGTTTGTTGCCATAGACTTGTACAGTTGCTGTAATAGCACTAATACTAATGTTTACACATAACAATTTGGACATACATTGACAATGCAATCTGTCACAATGATCTAATAGATATTTCAACCAACATTTTTATGGTCCAGTCCCTCAACATGACCATTACTATCATCTCTACTGTGCAGCTACCACTACACATCATGACAACAGAAATGCAGATGGACAGTTGTGTGACTCTGAGAAAGACCATGTAGTAAAATATTTCTGGTCCTATTCAAATGCCCTTCCCTGACTGCTGGAATGTGTGTCTGTGGGGATGTTGGTGACTTCTGTAACATGAAGGGCAACAGGGCCAGAGCAGTCAGTTCTGCAGTTTGAGCAGGGAGCACAGGAAAAATGAAAATGACTACACTGAGTCTCGATGAATGCCTGCAGTGTCTAAATACAACCTGCTATTGTGGTCTAGAGTTCTATATAAGACCTGTTGGCGAGACAGAGCACACACACACACACACACACACACACACACACACACACACACACATATGTATGCACTGAGCTTCATGTACAATTGTAGATCTAGTTGGACTCCTGTGGTTCTCGTCCACCACCATCAGTCAAGTTTAAGAGTGTGGAGACAGAGGCGACTCCCCCAGCGCTCACACAGCTGGACAAGGCGGCCATTGTGTGCTTCTGGAGAAACATTTTCTACAGTCACTATAGGGAAAAATCGTTCCAAAGCAGTAATGTACAGATAGAATATATGCTGATATTCAAATAAATACTGGAGATATTAAAATAAGCAAAGGTTTCAATTTGGTTGGAACACTGGGGAGGAGTCATAATCTAGCATCGATGCAACATCCTGAACATTTGGAAGGTCAAGCAGTAAATATTCAGGTGAGCTGTTAACACATTAATTGCATCAGAAAAGAAAATGAGTCGAAAATGAATAAAATGTGCAGCAAAATGATCAAAAAACGAAGAGAGATGGAAAAAAGGAAGGAGACGTAACAAAACAGAATGAAATAATGAAGAAAATAAACAAATTAACAAAATGAGCCACAAAATGAGATGAAAATGATGAAAATAATTAGGAAAATTTGAAAGAAATAGACAGTGGTCACAAAAATGAACAAAAAGGTATAAAAATAATCAAGAAAGTGAACAAAATAAGTAATATGATTGAAATAATAACTGAAGAAATGGACAAAATATTGCATAAGAAAAACTGAAATGAAGACAGAAAGAAAGAAATAAACAAAATGAGTAAAAATGGACAAAGTAAATAAGCATCAGAAACAAATGGACAAAATAATGTACAAAATTGACAAAAATTCAAGAAAATGAACAAAATGAGCAAAAAAATGCATTAAAATGGCAAAAACAATAAAGAAAATTTTACAAAATGAAACAAAACTGAACAAAAAGTAAACAATAACCCACAAACCATATGAAAAGTTATGAAAATATATACCAAAACAAGAACAAAACTGAAAAAAACTAACGAAAATAATTGAGGAAATGACAATAAATGGGAAAAGCATCCACAAAATGAGTATAATTGAGCAAAAAGAACAAAATAGTCAATAAATGAATAAAAATAAATAAAATAAATGAGGAAAAATTGCCTAAGTGATGCACAATGAACAGAATTATTATGAAACTGGACAAAATAAACAGCAAAGTGAAACAAATGAAAAAGAACATTCCAGAAAATGAAGATACACGGGCAAAAGAGTACACAATATCAACAGAAATGAGCATAAAAAAGAAATAAACAATGAAGAAAATGAAAAAAGGAGCAACAAAATGAGCAAAAATAAATAAAGTTATTTTTGAAATGAGTGAAAAAAAGTAATTTTAAAAAATGATTAAAACTGATTCAATTAATCACAAAATTAACAGAACAGTAAAGAAAATGAATTAAAGTTAATGAAATAAGAGGCAAAATGAGAAAAATGAAAAAGAATATTCATAAAAGTGAAGATACATGGCCAGAATAGTCCACAATATGAACAGAAACGAGCAAAAAATAACTAAATAATCAAGAAAATGAACAAAAATCAACAAAATGTAAAAATATCCCAAAATGCTTGCAACAATTAATAAAATCTGATTTCAGACAGCTGCGTATCATTTAAATTTACAAACAGAAACAGAAAACTATGCATTTAAACATAATTCATACTGTTTCTAGATTTATTTGAATATGGGTCTAGATTTTATGGAGGCCCTTATACATGTGTAGGTCCCCTTTTGAAACTGATAATAGATGCAGTAATGTTCTCTGTTTTCCATCAGATTCACTGGACATTTAGGGACAAAACAGGCACAAATTGCACAAAAAGGCCCAAGTGTGTTTTGGCCTGTTCTTCTGTGTCTGAGCAGAAGAACAAACACCCAGGCCATCAGAGTTTGCACGCACATGCTGTGTCCACGCTGAGGCCGCTAATCGACGCTCGAGAGAACAAAAACATCCTGCCCCGTTAAAGAAGGAGAGAAAATGTGCGGGTGTGTGTCTGCGATGGCATTTTTAGATCCCAAGGACAGTGTGTTTCCTCTTCTGCTTTCTATTGTTCCTGCAGTGATCCTGAGGGAGCAGAGCGACCAATGGCAGGGCCTGGACACAGAGGCCTGGGGCTGATGGGAAATCAAGTCTGTCCTCTCTGCAGTTTCTATGGAGAGTTAAAGAGTAACTAATTCACTGCGTCTTCATGAGTGGGCTGTGATCATGTGCTGTGAAGGACACACGCAGTAGCAGGACATGGGCGTAGGTTTGACCAAGGGCCAACGGCGGGGGCTGTTCAGTGAGGCCAATGCGGAAGTAAAGTAATCCCACTGCTTGACCGCTGGGGAATCGATGGGCCAGCTCCAAGAAGCTTTTTTCCCCATAGAGATACATTGAACTTCTATCTGAAAATACTAAGCAAATAATTATTTTCATGCGTCATTATGGTCTCAAACATTTTATTTGGGCCCTCTAATAAGTAACGTGGTGGTCCATTAACTTTTTACTCTGTTATTAAAATATTACAGCAAATAATCCAACAAATCACTGCCATGCTGGGGTTTGATTGACATGTCGACGTAGCAACAGGTTGCTAATGAACTCGGACTGATTCGGACCTTTGTATCCTATATTTAGTCAATATGTTCATAGTTATACATGAGATACACCCGACTGCAGCTGTGGGTAAGTGTTTACACCAACAACACTGTGATATGACTTTGTTTAACACTGCGTGGTGATGTTTTACCGCATCAGTAAGCTAGTGGCTAATATGAGCTTCCCATAAGCCCCACTGCCATTTGGCCAAATATGGTTACATCCTGTTTTTGGCTCCAACATGGCGTCCAGGGAACGGCCTTTCAGAAACTGTGAACCACATGAATTATGGCATGTTTTAGCTGGCAACTTGTTAACATCAATTTGTGACTATTTGATCTGTTTTGTTCGTTTTGTTTGCTATTGTGTTTATTTTCTTGATTTTTTTTCAACTTCTGTTCATTTCCCTAATATTTTTACTCATTTTTGTTCAATGTATTTGTTATTTTGTTTTCGTTTTTCTTAATGCTTGTTCTTTTTGGAGACTGTTTGCTTTTATTTGTTAATTAAAAAAAAAATGATAACATCTTTGTGAATTTTGGTTTATTTTCGTAATTATTTTTGTGAATTTTTGTGAATGATTTTGTTCAGTAGTTCTGTTCATTTTCTTGTATATTTTGTTGTATTTTTTATCCATTTCCATTCAGGTTATTTTCTCTTTTTTAAATTTTCCTGATTATTTTGTGAGATTTGTAATTTATTTTAGAATATTGCCTATTTTCTTGATTTTCGCAGTTTTTGTTCATTTTATGTATTGCCTTCTTGCTCATTTTCTTGATCATTTTATTCATTTTCTATAATATTTGTAAAGTTTTGTATTAATTTTTGTTCATTATTCAGTTCTTTCTTTCTTTTTTTTGCTTTTGTGTTTATTTTGTTCATTTAGCGTAGTAATGAAAATTATAATACTAACAATGTAAAATATGTTACTTCCATCACTGGACAAAGCCACACGAGCCACTGGGGAGGGACTAAAGAGCCACATGTGGCCCTGGAGCCACAGGTTGCAGACCCCTAGTATAATGGAAAATACAAGGCTCTACTCTTCATATGTTCTCAAATGTAGCCAAAAGAATGGGCTCACCTGTGTCTCCCATAGTGGCTAAACCTCTACATGGAAGAAGTGGAAGAAAAAGCCCTCCGCTCTTTCAGAGGAACAACACCCCGCCACTGGTACAGGTA
>JAQQAE010010329.1:0-14151 GCA_029823295.1 Pseudamia nigra
GGCAGAGACAATGGGTAGGGAAGAGACAGTTGGAAAACATGCAGGGACACCGGCCCTCGTTGCCCACCCCTGCTCTAGCGGCTGTCAGTGTGACAAACACCCTATACCCGAAATTCTTTAATATACAAGTATTTGTTGCTTCCCGAGCCAGACTATGCAAAAAACCGCAACTTGTAATCCAGAAAATACGGTAATATTAATGTGTTTTACACCTGAGGTGGGAAAATATGTTTTCTTGAAGGTTTAACATGTCCTTTACATTTTGCTTTAAAAAAAAAGTTTGCTTTTTGTGAAAATTTTGAAAATTGGAAATAACACCTGCTTCATAGAATGACCCCATTGCTATCCTCAGGCTGGGTCTTCTCTTGTCTGTTTATCTTTGTATAATGTTTGTATTTGCTTTGAATTTTATTTGGTTTGGTGTGCCTTCCCAGCATGGTCTCCTTCAAAAGTGAGATTATATTATCAAGGGACTTCTTAAAATAAAGGTTAAATAAAAAATAACAATCATACATTTCCTTAACAACAACTGTAAGTTCAATAACGTGTCCGCGCTCAATGCTTCATTGGAGGTTCTGTCAGTTACTAACAGTTATGGCTAGTAATATCTTGTGACATCACAATGATCTGGACCTTCAACTCTGGGCACTAAATGAAACCAGTTCATCCGTGAGTGTAATAGAATACGGGCACCAAATTTGAATAAATTCACTCATTGGGAAAGATATTGACATGAGCGACAACAAACCAGACATGAGTTCAAGGTGACTTTCACCGCTGACCTTTGAACACCAACATCCTTACACTTCAACCTTGAGTCCACGTGAAGATGGGTGCCGAGTTTTGTGCCGATGTCTCATTTCTGATACTGTGCTGTAAGAATGGACAGAAATAAGTTCACAACCCAAGTTCACGTCCTTGACCTTTGACCACAAAAACTTCAAGGTCAAGTTTGTTTCTATAGCATGTTACAAAACGTTACATTTTCTTGTTTCATTCAAGTGAACATACCACATTCTTTGGGTCATTCTGTGTTTGAGATTTTAAAAAATGAAAACTGAAAACAACCAAACACTTTCTCAGAGATGCATCATGGACACACCTGAGATTTGGCTAAAATGAAGGGTATGTACACCGCCAGTCAAAAGTCTGGACACACCGTGGCCTTCAGCTATTTTGGTTTGTTTTGATAATTTTCAGCATTGTACATTAATAATGAAGACATCCAGACTGTGAAAGAACATGAATGGAAAAGAATGTGAAATGCTTTATATTTTATATTGTCCAAAGTGGATGCTTTGATGACAGCTTTGTACACTAATGGTTTTCTCTCATGAGATTCATGAGGTAGTCACACAGAGCAGGTTTCACTTCACAGGTGTGCCTTGTCAAGAGTTTGTTTACTTACCGCCTTAACCCTCAAAGACCTAGATGACCACCCAGGTATGGAACCATATTGTTGTTTTTTTTTTAATCATTGGAAAATTCATTCTTTTTCATTCATTATTTTTGTTGGATATGTGAAATTGTCCTTTTAACTATCTTTATGACACTAAGTGCTTGAGTTTCTTTCAATAGCAAAATAGGTACACGTAGGCACACCAAAAAATCCTCTGAGTCTTTAAAGGTTAATATCCTTCAGACCAAACTTTTTTTCTGCAGAGCCAATTTTTAGAAATGACAAGCTAGCTATCACGACCTACATCACAGATCTATAAATCATGAGGAGTGAATTCATGCATTACAAGGGTTACATTATTACCCAGAGCAGGTAAGTGACCCATTTTGATGAGCTGTAGGCTGAAAATATCACAGTTCTGTTTTATTTTATTTTTGTGCTTTTTAAAACATATAAACAGTTTAATACTTAACAATTGCATATAGGCAAAGGTAGCAAACTCACCTCCATTCCCAAGAGTATGAGAATCACAGTAATCAGAACAGTACAGATATCCAGGATCATGAACAGGGTTCTTGCTTGCATCAAATATAAATTTGCTAACCCTAACCCAAATAAATTCTCCCATGGCCTACCTGTGGGTCGCGACCCGGTATTTGGGCACTTTAGAACATTTTTCTTGTGTAGAGGAAGGGTGGGTACAGAGTCAATAGCCATTTTAGTGCTATTACAACTACTGTACAAATCCATATTGTAACAAAAAACAGTTAAGTCAAGAGAAAGGTCAGTCCTTCATTACTTTAACAAATGATGGACAATGAATGCAAGTGTTTCTTGCCATAATATGGATTTGTTTGGTGGTTGTAGTAGCAATAAAAGACGTATTGACCCGCCCTTCCTCTGCATGAGTCAACTGAGGGTCTAAAGCAGTGTTTGTCAACAGGTGACGCCTTGTGACCCACATTTACCAGCGGGTGTCAAGTCATGACCCACTTGCATCAAATTAAAACCAAGCAAATGTATTTTTTATATAAAATTCAGATCACAAAAAATAAAAAAAGTATATAAAAATGACAACAAAATGGAAAAACAAATGAGTGACGAACAATTAAATGAACAAAAATCACCTTGATATTCAAAAAATGAACAAAAATTTTAAAATGATCAAAATGAGGCAAAAATGAACAACTATAAACAATATGAATGAAAATGAATTTTAAAAATCCACAAAACAAACAAGATTTTAAAATATGATTGAGAAATTTGACGAGAAACAGAACAAAATTATTTTAAAAAATCAAAATCAAAAACATATATAAGTAATATTCATCACAAAATGAAAGAAACAATTCAATGAGAAAAATTAAATAAAAAAACTGCTCAATTATTAAAAACCAAAAAAGCAATATTTACGAAAACATTCAAAACAGGGAAAAATGAACAGCAATAACCAAAATAATCCAAAATTTAAAATAAATATAAAAAATGACAATATTTATCAGACAGAAAACAATTAAATCAAGAAAAATGACCAAAATATTCAAAAAATGAATAAAAATGAAGCAAAAATTAAGAAAATATTCAAAACAAGGCAAAAATGAACAACACAATAAAGGAAATGAATGAAAATTAACAAAAAAACTGGGCAAAATGAATCACAATTAACAAAAGAATCAAGATAATTAACCAAAAAGAACAAAGTAATAAGGGAAAAACTAAACTGAACAGTAAACCAGTAAATAAGCAATATTTCAATCTAGTTTCATGGAGACACAGAATAAATCCCTTCCCGTCCCACTTCTGAGTCCCGACTTACCAGTTGAGAACCACCACAAATAGATTGTAAAATCTAAGTTTAGGTTCACAGACGGACAGAATCAAAAAGAAAACGGCCACTTCTGTAACGTGAGAATAATGTACCAGAAATAACGGAAAAGAGCTTTTCTTTCCAGTTGCAACTCAAGTCCAGTTGAGGAGGAGGGCGTGTTCTGCTGGGAAAGTGGGGTTCAGTGCAGACCCTCCATATGGGAAGCGTCCCTCACTGCGGAGTGTTACATAATAGAGATAATGAGTAAATCTATCCCTGTAATCACACAGGACAAAATACAGGACCAAATAGAACGACGTCTCTGGGAAAAGGAAAATCGAGCTTGTTGTTCTCCAGAAAAATAAGAGGCAGTCATAGATTCAGGTAAAATAGTTGGAGACGAAAACCCACAAAAGAAACTTCCTGTCTTCGCTCTGGGCCTGGTCCTTTCCCTTTTCATACACACCCCTTTTTAAAGTACTTTTACCCCCGTCGCTCTGATAATTAATGACCAAGTTGACCACAGGGACCATGGAGAAGCCCTGGGCTCCACCTCCACCTACTGTAGACTAATGACGCTCACTCACACAGTCGCTTGTTTTTGTCTCTGAGGTCAGGGGTCGTCAAGGACCAGAGGTGGGTAGCACTCAAGTACATTTACTTCTTCACATTGTACAGTACGTGAATAGTTTTTCCTGTAGAATGTACTTTGGAGAATGCTTGTGTTGCAGAATACCTTTTACTCTTACTCAGTGATGAAATGAGTTGGAATAAAAAAGGTTGAAATTTGAAAATAACAATAATAAATTCTACTCTCAAAGATCACAATTATAAAAAGCAACAAAATGAACAAAAACTGTACAAAGCAGTCGAGTAAATTCAAAAATTTAGTACAAATGAACAAAATAAACAACAAAATGAGCAAAATGGGTGAAAATATTCAAGTAAATTTGCAAAGCGGGGCAATATAATCAAGAAATTGAACAAAAAAGTCATGAAATAAGCACCATGAGAGCAGAAGTGATCAAAAGGGTTACGAACAAGTCTAAATAAGAAACAAAATTAGTAAAAATGAGCAAATGAAGTGAAATGATTGATAAAAACTACAATCAAGTTAAAATGAAAATATGCAACAAAATGCTTGTCGCTTATTTTGTTCATTTTATAACTTGATTGCTTTTTTAACCAATGTTCTTCCAAAATTGTTCATTTTTTAGTAATTTTGCTTTTTTTGTTCATTTTTTGTTAACCTTTTTGATTATTTTCATAATTTTTTTCACATTTTGTTGCTTTTTGGTTTATTTTTTATTCCGTTTCTAGATTATTTTGTTCATTTTTGTTAATTTCCTTGATTATTTTCTTCCTTTTCATGCATTTTGTTGCTTATTTTTGTCACTTGAACAGTTTACTGGGCCACTTTGTACAGTTTTGTAATTTTTTTTTTTTTGCTCATTTTGTTAATTTTTTGCACATATTTTTGTACGTTTTTTTCTTATTTTTCACTTATTTTACTCATTGTAATAATTGCTTTATTATTTTGTACATTTTTTTTTACTCCTGCTCATTGAGGTGGACCAAAATGTAACTGAGTAAAAGTACATTTTTCAGTCTCAGAAGTACATGTCATGGGAAAAACTACTTAAGTACATGTAAAGGAGTAAATGTACCTGAGTACTCCCCACCTGTATTTACAAGTAAATATTGTGGGTTTCAATGCAAAACCACTGAAGAACCACGTCTTCGGACACTGTTATACTGACATACAACAATAAAGGAGCAGTTCCACTTTTTTAAAAATATGCTGATTTGCATTTTTGCTGTTTCCTGTGTACATGGATAACACGCTCACACACGTCACAACAGATTTGGCCTAAACACCTCAAAAAACCACAAAATAACAGATCACATTTATTAGCATATAACCCTGCTGATCATACTATCTAACCACTAATCTAAGTCATCTGTGTGTGTAATGGAGAGCTGATATCTTCATGTCCACTTGTTGCACCATGCAGGGGCTTAGTCACATGTCCGTTGTGGTTGAAATCTCCACTGGAAGCGTTCTGCGGCAGAGATCAGCGGCCACATTTCCAACGGTACATTTATTTTTGCTGACATGTGCACAGTTTGACTGTCTGCCTCATGTTTAGGCTAAATTGGATAATTTTACGATGATTTGGCGAGATGGTTTGATTTATTTCAACAAGTCTTAACTTGTTAAATTCACTTTTGCCACACTGAAAGACAAAGCTGCAGGTTTTAAGGGTGTATTTGTCATATGTACTACAAGTCAAAGTTTGGAATTCCACTTCAGTGTTTTTTAGTTTAAGATTGTCCCAAGTAGACGCATTAAGCTTTGATGACAGCTTTGCATTCTCTCGTCAGATTCATGCGGTAGTCACCTGGAACAGTGTACAATTCACAGGTGACTGTCACGTCGCCTGTCTAATCATTTAACTGTTTTCCCCACTAGCATTTCACATTTTTTTTGATGATTTTTATTAACGTTTCAAGACGCACTGAAAATGTTTCTTTAAGAGTAAGAAGGCAGTGAATATATCAAAAGAAAGAACTTTTAGTCACAGAAATCTCATTCATTATTTTTAAATCCACAGATTTTTGTCATTCTCTCTGTAAGACATTCCTTCTTTTGTGACACATACTATTTCCTACTTACTGTCTCATCTCAGTCCGCTGTTCTGTCCACATCCCTCATGTCTCCATGTCCACGTCTTCTCCTCTCGTTTATGAAACTCACCCCGCGTCGTGTGCTCTGTTTGGATTTCAAAGTGTCCTCAGTCGTTTCTCCTGGTCTCTGTTGTTGTCATACACGTGTCCACTGGTTCTCTGTACCATTCACCGTGACTTACCTTAGTTACAGTATACCGCAGGTCCACAGCTGTTGCTCATGTCTAGGACATTTGTCATGTCCGTGCCTCTTGATCAGGTGTCCGTCTGTGTCGTCATGTCCCCTGCTGTCCCCCTCACCTTTTTGACTGTCTGTGTGTCTGTGTTCTTCACTGTCGATTGCTGTTTATATTTTATATAGCGCAATATGTAACTCCGGCGCTGCACAATTCTGTACAGTAAACCCATAGTAAACATTGGTAGAGGAGAGGATGAGACTTTATTCTTCCCACACTGGGAACATTTCGTTGCGACAGCAGCATACAGGAACAGTGAAGGCAAGCAAGTGAAATTCACATTCAATACACGAAAAAAAGGGGCATCAGAAAAAAGTTGCATGACATGTTGCACATCAACTAGATCAGTGGTCCCCAACCTTTTTGCGCCATGGACCGGTTTAATGTCAGACAATATTTTCATGGACCGGCATTTAAGGTGTGGCGGCTAAATGAGGCGCTCATTTGCAGAACCCGATAAGCGCTACCGCGGCCAAAATCAGGTTACGTATAGCACCGTATTCCTCAAAGCCTCCTCTATCACGTACAAGAGTCGTTATGGTCCCATGTTCTTGCTGTTTATTATTGTTTTTATTATTCATGGCATTTTGAAAGTCGCTAAACTTAAACAGTGTTTTTCTCAGTTTCTTATTTCTGGTGCTTATCGGGTTCTGCAACTCAGCACCTCAATAACAAAATAAAATGATATGACTGGCACAGAAACTGGTATTTTCTAAATATAATAATGAACGTGAATCCACTGTGTTTGCAACTTTATTAGCAGCGTCCTCGTCACATCGCGCCAACATCGTAACATGAGTAATGGCCTCCAAGCCCCACACTCTCTGTTCGTAACGGTAAAGGTTAAACATGCCTTCATCATAAGATCCACCACAAGAACAAATATAAAGTGCATGACAAATACAACTCACCATGACGTTGAATCAGTGGGAGCCTGAACTTGTTTCTCTGCAACCAGACGGTCCCATCGAGGGGTAACAGGAGACAATGACACCTGAAGTGTGTTGCTTGTGTCCAGTCAGCTCCATAATTTTGTTTTGGTTTCTGTCACTGCAGAAAATCTTGGTTTACACTTCAATGCTTGTCTTTTAATGCAGATGCTTGGTCTCCAAGTGGCGAAGCAGTTTTGAAGGCTTCTTTGTCTCATTAGAGCCGGTTGGCTGCCACATATTATACAGAGAGGGCTCGATGTGTGGAAACAACATGTTGTAATAAATCCATATTTCCAGTCGGATCCTAGTGTTGTCTGTTAAATACAGCTTTGTTTGTCTTTGAAGTCGTAGGCTCTTCTTCTGGCTCCTCACTGGCTCTTTTACCCTGCGCTAAGAAACTTTCCAAAGACGTTTGTTTTTCATTCACTTTGCAAGCTCAGGGCTTTCAAGTTAGTGGTGATGTATTATGTGTTTCCTGCCGACACAGCCTGTTTAAGAAGGCAGCGGATATAGGTAAGGCAATAAGACGAAGAGAATCCGGTAATTTTTCAAAATAAAACACCGTTCAGAATCAGATAATAAATAAAACGTAAATAATGTAAGTTATGTGTTCTTTCTGTGCGTCCCGGTAACAATTGACCCACGGACTGGTACCGGTCCGCAGCCCGGGGGTTGGGGACCTCTGAACTGGATTATATACAAATTGCAATGTACTATTTGCAAAAAAGCAGAGGATAAAGTGCAGAAAACAGTGTTGCATTTACAACTGCACAACCCAGCTGAACAAGAGTAAGAATATAAAGCACAAAACCAATGCATTTTTAGAGTATGGGACCTTTAAAACAAAAGCAGTCCTTCTTGATTTTACAGCCATCTTGTTTCCAGACAATATTAGTGTTTTGATAAATCCCTTTACTTCGTTTATAAGAACCTACAAATGACACCACTCCTGGCAAGTTTGCACCTGAGAATATTAAACTCCATGAAAAACTAAATCAGATTAGCAAAAACAAATCCTTTCTCCTGCAGTGTGTTGGAAGTTTTTGCTGCTGCCCTCTGAATCACCGCCTGTAGGAAGAAAGATGTGGTGGAGGAGGAGGAGGAAGAGGAGCAGACCTCACACTTTGACACCGAAAAGATGTTTGAATTCACAGCCTTCGCAAGTGATAAAAACATGCCAGTAATACAGAACAAGTCCAAAATGAAAACTGAGATGCCCAGAGACACACACCGCCACTGAATGCATCATTTTACAGGGTCGGGATCTGAAAATATCTCTGAGAATTAGGTCAAAACTATTGCTTTGAGAGGGATTTGTTTTTTTTTTTTTGCTTTCTGCTTGTCACTGCCTATCCTATGTATACTAGAGGATGAAGTATAAAAGATGGAGAAGGGGAATTACAGAGGGGCCAACAGGGAGGGACACTGAGTCATGAGGCTGACGTCCACCCGTGGGAACGAAGGAGGAGGAAAAGTTCAGGTCTTCAACCATCTGATTTCACAACAGGCTCTGGAACGACCTTAATACTTAACAGACAGAAACAGCAACAGATGATCACTGTACTATGGATTGTCTCGCATTGTTTTAGTGGCTTAGAGAAGGTCATAAAGGTGCAGAATGTGGCACTGATTGACACTTCATTCATGAGTGATATGATGTAAGGTTTGCAAAGTCGTCCCTTTTATTCCGAGTTAAACCAAAGACAAGATAATGATATATTCGGCTATTGTTTATTATTTCACATGCAAAAATTCATGTAACAGCAGATTGAGTTTGTATGTTCCCACTAAGATCTATAGTTTTCATTTAAAAGCGACACAAATTAAAAAACATAAATTACTGTACGTCAATTGACTGTATTTTATTGCCAGTGTCACAGTAATTAATTAAGAAGCTGTATCACTTGTAAGTCACACAGCCTACCATTAAAGGTCCCATACTGTGAAAATGAGGTTTATATAAGTCTGTGATGTAAATTAGAAGTTGTGGAAATCTGCACTTGCTCAGCGTGATGAGTTCTGAGAAACCTCTGCAACAAGATGGACAACAGAATAGAGAAGCTGTTTTAGATTTTTGTGATTTGTGACATCACAAATCATAGCTAATCAAAGGCCTAACAAAATGTATTAGTCCCACCCCCACGGGTCAGCAGGATTCAACATTTTAAAAATGCAAATTTTGTTTACAACTGATGCTCCGTAATATCATGTCACTCACCTGTTTCCAATTAACCTGCTCACCTGTGGGATGTTCCAAACAGGTGTTGTTTTCTTACATTCCACAACTTTTCCAGTCTTTTGTTGACTGTCCCCGTCCCAGCTCTTCTGGAATGTACTGCTGGCATCAAATTCAAAATGAGTGAATATTTTCATAAAAATAAAGCTTCACTTTCCTTATAGTGTATTCAATTGAATATAAGTTGAAAAGGATTTGTAGGATCAGTGTATTCCGTTTTTATTTATGTTTTATACAATGTCCCAACTTCATTGGAATTGGGGTTTGTACATCACAAGTTTCAGCTAATCATAGTCAAACTAAAATTAGTTCCACACCCATGAGCAACTGCCAATATTCTTCTTTTTTTCTGAAAATTATCCAGGAAAATGTCATTATTGTGTGTTAACAGTGTATTTTTAAGCAGTTTATGATCCCAGGTCACCTTGGGAATGATCTGCTGTTCGATCACTCACAGCAAAATCAGAGCATGTGTGGCAGACTTACAAAGACTTCATCAAGCTAGCACACTTGATGTGGTCAAAACGAATACAGAAGTTTTTAATAGACACATACAGTATAAGCATGACATATATGAATTTAAGTGTTAAGATATGAGACTTTTAAGAGATCAGGTCTGATCAACTGTTTGTCAAGCACCATTTTATACAGAACAAGGGGAACAAAGTCTACCAGGTAAATGGGAAGCCAAGAAGAGTTTGCAAAAGACAAAATATCCGATGAGCAACAGTTCTCTACCTTGTTGATGCCAGAGGTCAGAGGAAAATGGTTAGACTGGTTCAAGACAACAGTAACTCATATGTAGAGTATAAAAAATATGCTTTGCAGTTTGTTATGTTATTGTTATTTATTCAGTTTAATTCAGGGGGAGGTGGAGGAGATTATTTTTTGGACATGCATGTGCAGCAGAGTAGCAGAATGAACAGATAGTCAGGATTTATAGACGCAGCTGATTAGGCAGTGTGTGAGGACGAGAAGACGGTGACTAGAAGTCCAAGCTGTACCTAATGAAGTGGCCAGTGAGTGTACGTCAGGCTGGGTGATCTTCCAAAAGATCACATCAAACAGCAGCATATGTGGTGCATGTGAACGTAAGTCACTAGCGCCAAAATTGTAAAATGTGCAATAGTTCCTTTTGAGGCTGCTGATCTACTCCAAACTGGACCAAACAGCATGTACAGGCCCTACAATCTGTATATGTCAAGCATAGGTAAAGCTTTTAAGTGGAAACTATTTACTTTTCTGCTGCTCCTTTTTATTTTATCATCCAATACAAACGGGGACATGCAAAGGGAGGACCACTTGCATTAATATTTCTGCTGGTGATGTTTTTTTTTCACTGTGAGTGAAATCATATATGTACAGCCAAATAAAGTTATCTAAGCTCTGGTAAAATAATACAACTCTACTGTGTTTTGGATAATTGAGTGTTTGTGAGTCTTTCACTGTTCCCTGAGGTCGTGACTATAGCGTGTTCCACTTGAGACCCCGCCCCTCAACGTGATGTCACAGCAGGTGGATTGACTTTGACAGCTGAGGGAAAACACCTGCTGTGAGATCACTTATTGAGGAGTCCAGACGTTCAGTATTCGTCCAAATGAGCACAAAAGCAGATATTCTTCCATTTGTTTTCCCTGCAGATTAAAATCAAACAGCTTTCACTTAAAGCAAAATGATCATCTCTGATCTTTAACCCTCCATCAGACTAAAGAGCACTTTGTTATAATAAACCAGAACAAAAATCAGCCCCTAAAATCACATTTGGGCCAAAGGAGGAATGTGGTTTCCCAGATTTAAGTTGGAAAAAAGGCACAGAATGAAATCACAAAACTCTGGTTCCCATTCACATACTTGGGATACTCATGCTCCACTTTGGGTCAACAACGGCCAGTAGAAAATGGCAGGAAATGAACCCTGTGTGAGAATGACAACCAGAAAAAGTGCAGAGGAGGTGTCAAAGAGGGCAAACTCCTTCAGTTCAGGCCCTTCTGAGTGACGACTTCCAGTGGAAAGAGCTCACACACAGGCATGTTATCGAGCGGAGGGACGACTGACGTGCTTTTCCTGCATCGGCGGAGGAAACAATTCTTCGAACCCTCTGGCGCTTTACCTCGTCGGGGTCCTGGGAGCAACTCGCGCGATCTGACTCCTGGAAAAACTCAAAAATGGGTGGAAAAACTCTCCTCATCCAGCCCTCTGACATGTGTTTCACCAAAGCCTTATGCAACCCTGACCGAGTATCAGTTTTTTGGCAGGTGGAGGGAGGGGAAAGTTATTGCAGGGAATGTCAGGGGGAAAATATTGCATTTTTTCTCATTGTGATTGACTTTAATGGTTTGACATCACATTGGAGATTAAGTTATTCTCTAAGACATACAATGCACATTCCCAGGTCTGCATCACAGTCCTTGTCCCAAAAAAGTTGAGACACTAAAAAGTAAATAGAAATAGTATGTGATAATTAGCATGTTTACATGTTTAATTGAAAATGCATAAGAACAATTAGTCAAGTGCTGAAAATGAGAAATGTCATTGTTTTCTGAAAATAATGAGCTCATTTTTAATTTTAAACCAGCCGCAAATTTCAAAAAAGTTTGCTCATTGCCAACAAAAATAACAGAAAAGCTGTGAAGGTTTTTAAAAACCGTACCTGATGGAACATTTCACAATTAATGAGGATAACAATCAACTGGTGAGTAACATTAGTGGCTATGGAAAGAGCAGAGTTTGGGTCTTTCATAGTTCGTCGTGGCATTCACAAATGACAGATGATACTCGAACATGTAAAGAGGGACCCCTATGTAAACCAGGTCCAGAAACACAACAGCCTTCTGTGGGGGTGAGCTCAGTTAAGATCGATTGAGGTGAAGTGGATTCATTTTGAAAAAAATGTCCTTGTTGTGTCCTCTAGGCAAAAAGAGAGGGACCATCCAGCTTGTATCAATGCTCAATTCAAAAGTGGATCAACTGGTACCAAGGCACACAGAAGGAATACATAATTTACATTATTTCTGTTTTATTTATTACCTGATTCTGAACAATATTTTATTTTGGAAAATTAGTGGATTCTCTTCGCCTTATTCTCTTACCTATATCCGCTACCTTCCTAACGGGGCTGCGCTGGCCGGTAACACGCAGTACATTACCGCTAAATTGAAACCCCCAAGCTAGCAAAATGAATGAAAAACAAAAGTCTTTGGAAAGTTTGTTTGCGCAGGGTAAAAGAGCCAGTGAGAAGACAG
The DNA here is from genome assembly GCA_029823295.1 of Pseudamia nigra. NCBI lineage: Eukaryota > Metazoa > Chordata > Actinopteri > Kurtiformes > Apogonidae > Pseudamia > Pseudamia nigra. Next base: position 12,541 of record JAQQAE010010329.1, read on the forward strand.
AAGAAGAGCCTATGACTTAAAAAAAAAAAACAAAACTGCATTTAACAGACAATACCAGGAGTCCTACTTGAAATATGGATTTATTACAACAGGTTGTTCCCACGCACTGACCCCGCTCTGCATAATATCCAGCAACCGGCTCTAATGAGACAATGAAGCCTTCAAAACTGCTTCACCACTTGGAGACCAAGCATTTTGCATTAAAAGACAAGCCTTGAAGTGTGAAGCAGGGTTTTCTGTAGTAATAGTAACCAAAACAAAATGATGGAGCAGACTGGACATAAGCAACACACTTCGGGTGTCATTTTGTCTCCCATTACCCCTCAATGGAACCATCTCGTTGCAGAGAAACAAGCTCAGGGCTCCCACTGATTTAACGTTATGGTGAGTTGTATTTGTCATACACCTTATATTTGTTCTTGTAGTGGATCTTATGTTGAAGGCATGTTTAACCTTTACCATTATGACCAGAGAGTGTGGGGCTTGGAGGCCATTACTCATGTTACGATGTGGCCGCAATGTCACGAAGATGCTGCTAATAAAGTTGCATACACAGTGAATTCACGTTAATTATTACATTTAGAAAATACCAGCTTCTATGCCAGTCATATCATTTTATTTTGTTGTATTTATCCACCACACCTTGAAGGCCGGTCTGTGAAAATATTGTCTGACATTAAACCGGTCTATGGCGCAAAAAAAATTGGGGACCGCTGAGTGACAGCATTTGATACGCTGTCCTTGTGCTATTTCCAGTTAAGCATGGGGTTTAATGTAATGCCAAGAATCACACACACTTTTTCATGGTGACCCAGTGTTTTTGGAAACACGGTTCTATATTTGTGTACATGACATTTTTCAGCCATTTGGCACAGGTTTCATTCATTTTCTATCACTTAATCCTCACAAGGGTCAGAAAGGGCACAGGAGCCTATCCCAGCTGACTTAGGGTGAAGGCGGGTACACCATGGATGAGTCGCCAATTCATCGCAGGGCTGACACAGAGACAGACAAGCATTTACACACAAAGTCATTAAAACAAATGCCATTAAACATGAATGATAAATTAAAATAAAATAGAGATAAAGTTGCGACAGCATCAGTTGTGGAAGGAAGGGAGAGCATTAAATGAAGCCTGATGTCATGTTGTGTATGCATTGCTATTATTTCTGTGAGGCAGATTCATGTTTTCCATCTTTGTTGTGCCGGTAGGAGGCGAAAACAGAAAAAGAGGCGGCGGAGAGAGGATGATGATGAGAGACGAAGGCCCAGGACGCCTCTATTGATTATTGAGCTGTGCATTTCTGCCCACATGATGCCAGCGATACAGCACACGCAACATGCTACTGCCAAAAGCCCACACAGACTTTAGAGAGTAGAGAACCACGAGCAGGGATGTGTGCATCTCACGCAGGAACGTAGATGAAGACATGATCTCACGCACACACACACACACCGACAAGCAGTCAGTTCCTCTCTGTAAAGTAAACAAAACAACGACGGGCTGCATTTTATCTGTCTTCCTCTCCTCTTTCCAGCTCTGCATTTGGTCTGTGTTTAGAGGGACTTTCACTCTTATCATACTGTACGTGCTCGCTCTCTCACCCCCCC